>LR990293.1:11502500-11754151 GCA_905147355.2 Apotomis turbidana | reverse complement strand
ATGAAACTCTTAGGTAATTAAATCACAGCAACCCGTTTCTTGTGACAGTTGTAACTTTACTGATTAAGTGATTACTGAATACGTATTTATAAAAGCATGACTTATATAGCTCAAAACGTATACATATTTATTACATTACAATCAGCAAAGTGCCTCATAACAATGCCTGTTGCATCGCCCCAAGAAGCGTGGGTGGTTCCCTTATAAACGCGGGGACTGCGGCGATCCAGACACAGCTCATTAGGACTTTGTGCTCCGACGACGCAACACAATGAAGGCCCAATACCTGTGTCTAGTGTTGGTGGTGCTGGTTAGTCAGCTGTGCGTTGAGGCCTACCCGTTTAGGCCTGGAAATACTGTGGACTATGTGAGTACTTTTTAATCGACGTCAAAAAACGCTACTGGTTCTCTATTCTTTTTTTTGTATGGTCGCCTCTAAGATGATTGGACCGAAAATTCAAAAATTATATGTACTCACAATTATCGTGATTTGGGGATTGTTATTGATAACACGAAAAATTGATCTTGGAAAACATAATTTCGCTTCGTTAGCGTTAGATATTTTTTGTTTATAAGTGATTAATTGATTATCGATAAAGATCAGTGTTAGGAGTATATAACGTGTACTAAGCTTTTGGTAAAATGTATTTACTCATTAATCTCATTATGTATTGGCTGTGAATTGTGGAACGTTATTTGAGGAATAAACTTAACATGCCACACAGCTTAATAAATTAGTTAAGAAACTTTTGCGGCATTAGCATTAGAAGAATTTTTTATTAACGAGTTCTTTGTTTTCTTGAAATAGCATGTTGCAGGATTTGTGTAGATAATCATTAGGAATAAGTATAAAGTCAGGTTTGTGTTATAATAACAACCCATTTCCATTTTGCTGCCTACTTGCAGAGCTGTAAATCGTTTTTAACTTTTGTGATAATTTTAACAGGAAGTTAAAGAACTTTAATAACTACTGATGCTAACAATGAATGCAAGTATATACTTAGGAGTTTAGTTACATGTGATTGATAAAATAATAAAAGCAAATACATACTCATAACCTCTGAATGCGAACGGGTCTCAAAAAAAAACTAAAGCCGGCCAAGAGCATATCGGGCCACGCTCAGTGTAGGGTTCCGTAGATGCTCATCCTTCACAATAGACTTAAGTTACGAGAAAGATTTCAAGCTCTATAAAAAGGTCGCAAACGCGTAACAACTGTAATTACTTATTACCTTCTGGAAGTCAACTTACGTCCTTTTAAGAAAATTATGAAGTTTTGCGATAACTCAAAAACAGCTCGACCGATTTTGTTCAATATACTTTTAATTGAAAGTACTTAAAATGGGCCTCATGTTCATGAAATTTTCCATAATTTTTTTACCCGTGGTTGAAACGTTAGAGGTGGGGACGCTATATTTTTTATTTTCGGAGCGAATATTTAGCAAACTGCTGACTTTATGAAAAAATAATATTTGGAGACCCCTATTATTTTCAAAAGACCTATTCAACGACACCCCACACACTAGAGATTAAACGAAAAAAAAAATCACCCCCACTTTAGGTGTTCGAGAGGTACCCGAAAAAAAATATTTTTAATTTTTAGTTTACCGTTTTGTCGGCGTGATACATACTCATACTCATACCAAATTTCAGCTTTCTAGTACTAATGATCACGGAGCTAAGCCGCGGACGGACAGACAGACATACAGACGGACAGACGGACATGGCGAAACTATAAGGGTTCCTAGTTGACTACGGAACCCTAAAAAGGCTCTTTGGTAAAAACAGTTTATTGATTGGCGCTAATCGTGCCAGATTTCCAAATTAATTTTAATTTTATGACTGAAAATTAATACATACTTATTATACTTTTCTTTTAATGCTACTTTGCAACCGACTTCAAAAAAGAAGGACAATTTGTCTGTATGTCTTATTCAAAACTTGCGATTGTTTTTCCAACTACCTACTCATATGTATGCGCTATAAAAATGTTTCAGTATCTCTATCTCTCCATAATAAAATTATAGGTTAGACGCGTGACATAAGTGATAAATATAATTTCAATATTTTTTTTTAGTTTCCATATATATATATTATAAGTATATGAAATCTAAGAAAAAGTCAGCAATGGCATTGTTTTTATAACAAACAACTTCTAACGAGCATCAGTGGCCCTTCACCTGAGGGCCCTTGTGAGAGCTTGGCTTTGTTCACAAGAGCGCAGTTGTGTAGTTTGTATGCAAAGTAAATGGCTCTACACGTTTATGTAACATTGCATTACGTTTAATTGAGATTACTGTTATTATGTTATGTTAAAAAACTAAAAGTAGGTTATATGGGTGTCGCACGTTTCTATGTGCGTAATTCCGTGATTCAACTATACTTTTTTTATTTATTTAAAACAAGGAACTTATGATCTATATGTATGTATATATATATATATACATAATATACGGTGAGCGAAAACCGCGCACGGTTTATCTGCCACCACGTTATCTCTCGCTTACAGCCTATCCCAATATTTTATACTTAAACTATCATATCATAGCAAACCGTTACCATATAGTAGAATTGAATATAGGTGGAGTAGAGGTAAAACAAGTAAATTGTCAGACGGACTTACGCACCGAGGGTTCTGCAACATACTACTAAAGCATAGCCATTGCATTTTAAACCTAACGAAAGTTTTAATAAGATCATGGCTATTGCCGTAAATTTCTTGACATGAATTTTGGTGAACTCGGTAAAACTTAAAATAAGTATGCTTTTTATTTGCAAGCAATACTAGATAATGCCATAATGAATTGGTACTAGTAAAATTTAAAAAGTGACTCGTATACATATATCTGGACATGTCTAATAATTCAGTATCGAGATCCCTGAATTTAACCTCTTAAATGTCAGGCCTACTTACTAGTGATACCACTGCTACAATCTAAACCAGAGAGCAGTAAAGACTTACACATTTACTAAGTAATTAGTGCAAGTTAATGTATTTGCTACTTGCTTTCAGCAGCAAATGTATGAACCCGTACTAATTCAATATCTCTTGTTTACACAAGTCATGTCACAGTAATTATGATCGTTGTTTAATCCTGATCAAACTTCATTAAAGCTCCAATCATTCCGTAGATATCATTCGACACTAAATTGCCCTATTTTCTTCCAGATGGAGGCTCTTCGTCGCATGAAGCAGATCCCACAATGGCACTGCATGAGATACCGGCGCTTCCAACTTCACGGACCCTGTAGTCGATGGTGGCTGATGCGACGCACCTGATTCATTGGGTAGCCAGGGCCGCTGCTATATCGCTAATCGGGTCTAATCGGGTTGTGTTTATCACGCGATAAAGTATAAAGCCATCTTTGAGAAGTGTGTGCGAGAGTGAGAGATGATTTGTCACTTATTTATCGAGTGATAAATGATGCAACCAATAACCATCGTGAGCCCCCGCAAGATGTGTGAAGCGGTATTGCGTAATGTCTGCGTTGAATGACAGCCCCAGGACCCGGGATTGAACTACGGCCATGGTTTAGGAGATATTTTTACTACATTCAATTATTTTTTAATGAAACGACGGATTTTCAGCATTTGACGATCTACGCATTTTTTTCTAGAATTGCAGTAATATTATAAAATAGGAGTAAAATTTGTTTTGTAATATCACTATGTCTGAACTTATAGATGTGTATTACCAGCGAGGTTTAGAAAATCTTAATACCAAACTACTACTAAGGTGTGAAGGAAGACTTTTAGAAAACGCTGAAAACCCGCGTCTCTATTCAGTATTATTAGAATTTTAGGGATATTTTTCTTAGTTGTATGGTAGTTCCAATCTAGATTTTCCATATCTTTGCACAAACGTACAATTATTGTATCTTAATCGACTGATATTTTTGACTATGTACCTAATAAGTATAGATAGAAATACGTAGATATCTAGTACCTAATCTTGGAAGATTATCAGCTCTGTAAGTATAGCACACTCGTACATAAGACGACTATGAATTGGTACTTACATGATAATTATATCGATATAACAGTATTTTTATTACGGACAAAGTATTTCGAATTTATGTTTTGTTGTATAATTTTGTAGACGTAATCTTTCAAACATTAAATTAGGGATTATAGAAATATACGAGCCTCAAAGCTGTTTTATTTAATACTATTTACCCTCAACGTAAATTCACAAAATAGCGTTATTTATTTAGTTATCAAAACATTACTAAACATTAATAATTCGTATAAGGACACAACTTCAATAATTATTGATGCGCCTTGATGATATTATGGAAGTGAAACATTTTAAGAACTCCTAAACCCTAAGGTACTGTCTGTAATTTGGCACTATTCATATAAAGAAAGAGTGCGGTGGTAGTTAATAAAAGGTTGCATTTCCATGATATCATCAAAAGACGCCATTGCCTTAGGTGACCTGTGAATCCCACAAAACAGTTTTCGCAAGTAAGTAATTGCGGTAAGTGCGGAATGAAAATGTTAAATGTTATTTTACAATTTCATAGCAGTTTTTTTTTAAATAAAGGTAATCTAGCTCAAACAAGTATCGATACGAATGACTTAGTTTCATGAGGTTAAACAACCCCCTATTGATTTGATTGAGTCGTTTAGTACAAGCGTAAGGTAGGTACAAGTACTCAACAACATACCATATACATAGGTACCTTCAATCAACGCAGTATACAAGTTCCCATTGTATTGTGATTATAGATCGAAATTAATTTGCGTGACTATAACATGTTCAGAGGACAACATAAATATCAGCCCTTTTCTAAACCCAACTTTGATTTCAGTGACGATTTCGCAAAAATAATTACTGGTGTTTAAATGAAAAGGCCACACAAATACACTGACTGCAGAGGATATTTTTATCCCATTAATGGTGACTGCATCGTAATTCGATATTATTCTAAGGATCGATAATGAAACTACAATTGTTCGTCAAGTTTGAGAAACTGATAGTAGGTATTTTAAAATGTAGCTCCCTCATGCTCGACTAAGTTTGTATTCCATTTAAATGGGGGTTTTGACTCATTGCTCTCCGAGAGTTCCGAGAGTAAACGTTGTTCTCAAATATGTTAAAACACCACTTAAAATCCACAAATTTATTAAAAAGAAACACATCAAACCAAAGATATTATATTTTCATCAATCCAACTTCAATTGTTTTTATTATTTTTCCTTCACTCGATTTCGGGTGGTCAGTACGTAATTTAGAAATACCTAAGTTGAATGAAAGAGTATTTGCTTTTTAACTATGTTCATTTTTTAAACATGCTGCGGCGGCCCAAGGACTATATATTGTGGTCCTTTAAAACGTGAAAATAAAATAGCAATGGGGATGTTGGTATAATGGGGTAATGCGAGTACTGGTAGATAAACACATTATTTTTTTATTGCGGTGTGAACTACAGCTAAACTACAAATTTACTCCAAAACTATATATTTTTAACTATTTAGGTACGTATGTCAGAACATACTTTGCGATTCTACTAAAATTTCTTCTATCTCGCTATTTCATGAAAATGACTGAATGAATTTATTAATCAGGCGCGAAAATACTAACTATTTCGCGTTAAAAACAAATAAAAAAAAAACTATTCGTGAAACACACATTCAAAAACACGTCTTACATAATCCTACGCCGATGTAGGCATACACTACACAGTGAAGTATATATTATGTTGGCTTCTCAACCCCTTAAGCCAACTGTCGCCGAACGCAATAAAGCTCGTTTACTCCGTTGCAGTTGATTAACGCATTGTCTACAAGGGCAATTAACCTACTGCATCGGCTAACTGATGGTTTCCGGGAGAAACGGGGCCACTTCCAGAGAACTCTGGAACTGCGTACAGCATGACATGAGTCAGATTAGAGGAATAGACGTTGTAATGAGGTGGCCTACTGACAACGTCAATAACCATGACGCGATCCAGTCCGCAATGCGTCGGGGTACTTATCAAGCTGAAATTAATATCGATACCTACTGAAACCTGCTGCCCCTCGGAGTCGTGAAAAAAATAATAATTTCTAAGTCGCATTACGTCAAGGGATAGGTTCGGATTACATAAATTACAAAGCAAACATCACTTTCTGTCAAGTCTGTGTGTGAGAGTGATGGAGGCTTTAACATTTATTTATCCCGTGGTAAACGCAACCATGAGCATTATTTCATATAACGATTGATTGTCATAACGTAGTATTGTTTATATTAAAATCGTCAGTCATAACTCAGAAAATAATAACTTTACAAGAGTTTTAAGAGTAAAACCCATTAGCTTAGCTTAGTTTAGGTTAGGTTTGTATTATAACAATCTTTAAAAGTTATTTTGTTTCAGAGAAAAGTAGAAATGATGACTACAAAAATTATAACTAATGAAAATTATGAATAAGAAATTGATGTGAGCCAATATGGACCCTATTATAGGCTATATTGTATGTAGTTCAGGATACACAGGACATTGCACTAGGCGCCATTATCATGTCGCAACAATACTCTCATGCTCTCGTTGGATGATGTATCGGGTGACTTGGTTGCTCTAAATTGGGTAATTCGTTTCTAGTGTGTAGTAACTGTGTTACGACTATCGTGACTACCTATATTTATGAATGTAAAAATACCAAAGCCCAGACTGTATAAGGAGATGTATCGATACGTATACTTAATAATCACCTTCTTTCATTTTTTATCCCGGACAAAAAATATGTGGCATTATAACTCCTTAAGCGGTAAGCAGATTTGAATGCAGTTCTTTTAATCGAAATCCTTTTCAGTCGAGATAGTTATTAGCTACGTTTGGTGAATATGAAACAATAAGATTCAAGATTCAGCTTTGATTGGAATTAGTGCAGCCAATATTGATTGAAACTAAGAATTTCAAATTTTGCGGTTACGTTCAGTTTTAGTAGCATTTTTACATGTTTCCTGACCTCCATCTCACCAGCTACTGTTATTTAATCACGTTCACGGACACAAGACCATTTTGAAAATTGAATGCTGCGGGTCAAAGAAAACTCATCTAAAAAAGTTCTAGTCAAAAAAGGCACAGGAATTTGCCTTTATATAAACACTATGCGAAATGTTCGGATGTAAGCGGAGCGGCAGTATTTCGAAGATAAAAGTTGCCGTCCACAGACGTGGTGCCGAATCACGGGAGTCCTAATTTAGGTTCGTTTCTCGACGTAATGTGCGTCAAAGTTAGATTTTCAATTTATTACAATTGGTATGAATCCCTAATCTTATACAGAACCCTAAAACATAAGTTCTGCTTTAAACATTTGTTAAACAGTAGGTGTTTGAGAGTTGTTTACCACCGTATTGGGTATAAATTGAGTATGCGGTTTTAGATCTTCAATCAGACTAAAAGGTTTGCGATTTAAGATGTTTTCGATTCGTTAGGCAAGAGTGGTAAGGGTAAGTAGAGTCAACATCGTTAAATAAAGAAAGAACAAGGAGATATTTAATTCATGTAAAGTAAGTAGATCACGGCTGAAGCAGAGAGTAAGTACAGTGTAAATTTACATAAGTTAGTAATTTATCTGATAGGTAATACTAAACGACGAAATATTACGAGATTCTAAAGCTAAAAGAATGTGAATCGAGTTTTATACCTGTGTCGCTCGCTCTTATGCGATTGAGATAAGCAGACGAGATAGTAAAAACAGCTGAATAGAACTGGATACGCACCGCTCCATACCGATCTATTGGTATGGATAAATAAAGCAAAAAATATAATAATCACTTTAATAAAAGGAGATTTATTCGTATTCTTATATACTTATGTTGTCGTGCGATGGCCAAGTCATTACATTTATGATAAAGATAAATATGTTTAATATTAATCTAACACGGTCATGGTAATATGTTTTTAGTTATGTAATCCGGTGAAAATGTATGTCAAAGTTGTCATATAGGCGAAGAGTCACTTTGATAGGTACTGAATAAATTAACCGACTTGGTTTTATATTGTATCTCACAACTTTTTTCGGTAGAAGGTTGCGAGACTTGCAATTTTTTTACATGTAATGTTTTTGATGGGATCTCATTTCTTTTTGTAAGTGGTCCTCCTTATTTTTCCTTTAAGGACTACTAGCTGTGTATCCGCAACTGTCTTTCTTAAAGCCCACTCTCTGTCTCTGTGGGCTTTTCTCGAAAAATTTGATGAAGCGATTTTTGACAAGCCAGGACGGTAATTACTTCTTAGTCTATTATACTCCGAAATTGCGGAGTTTTGCACTTTAACACTACCGAAGTTGACATTAACTAAATGTAAACCACACAGACTTGTCACTCCCTCTCATGATCCATAATGACCCCTCTCATTATAGATAATGATCCTTCTCATGATTCCTCTCATGACGATGGTGATGATGAGGGTGGTGATGATGGCGGCGATGATGGTGGTAGTGGTAATGGTAGTGGTTATTGTGTTGGGGATGTGGTTGTGGTACCTAATGGTCGTGGTGGTAATGTGGTGAGGATGTTGATTTTATAACCATCGTCATCACCATCACCACAAGCATTACCATCACAATCGTCATCATCCATCACCACTATGACCATCACCATCTGAATCAACACCCCCATCATCATACCTAATCACCATCATCGGCATCATCATCGTCATCGTCATCATCATTATCATCATTAATCATCTACAACAACACCATCATCATCATCACCAATCACCACCATCATCATCATCATCATCATCATTACCAACACCTCCCTCACCACCACCAGTCACCACCATCTTCATTACTATCAATACCCCCATCATCACCACCGGTCACTTCCACTCCACCATCATCATCATCACCAACAGTCACCACCATCGTCGTCATCATAATCATCATCATCACCAATACTACCTTCATCAGAATCAGTCACCACCACCACCATCATAATTATCATCACCAACACGCCCATCACCGCCACCAGTTACCACCATCATCATCATCATCATCATCGCTACCATCACGATTCCAACTCACTGCCCCTGCGGGGTGAGGTAACTCAATTCGGTACGGCGATGAGCGTGTCCATTCTGTATGTATTAGGTAATAAGTATTCTGTGCCTGAGGTCTTAGTATCTAAACCGAAGGTTATATGAACCGCAAAGTTAACTTTGTAATCGTGTATTTTTTATAGGGTTCATAAGGAAATACAAATTTATCTATGCAGCTCGCATAACTGGAAAACTACACGGAAATTTTATAATGTTTAGGTTTTTTAATGATTTGTACACCAAACCGTAATAGAGCACGAAATTTCAACCTTGTGTGTCTTCTAGAAGTAACTTAGAATTCGTATGATCATGAGTGAGTCAGTGAATCAGTGAGTGACAAAATTAAGGAACTTTGACTGGCAATAATTTCTAAACTACTGGTTCAAATTGAATGAAATTTGGAATATGCCTAGGTTACATCATGCTCTCCTGGTCATTAAAAATTCAGGCTTCTTACTTTGTCCGTAATGAAATACTGGGAGTTTGAAAATGGTCTGAATGGCTTCGAGAAAAGGATGTTACGGCGTGCCGGCAAGCGCGTTTGCTCGACTTGGCGGGGGCACTGCCGTGCCCCCAGATTTTTAAAAAAGAAAAATCCGCTGCTATAATTTTAGAGCAGACTCTTAGATATTTATTAGAGTTGTAAGATCACCGGTACAGTAGCCAGGATGATTAACGTTTAAGGGCCTTACGAAAACTATTTAGCCATTTTCGATGCGATGCAGATCTTTCTTGCGGGGTTCCGTACCCAAAGGATGTTAATGCCACACTACGAGTATTACTAAGCCACCGCTGTCTGAAAGATGGATAGACAGGGGATGTATCTTTCCAACCGTAACTAGACTTGAAATTTTGTGTATTTAGTGTACATAAGTATGGCCGCTATATGACAACAAATAATGAACAAAAAATATGTATGTACGGAAACATTTGTGCGCGAGTCCGATTGGCACCGCTTTGCCAATTTTTCAATTACGTTTATATATCCTGCGTGGGCTTTTCATGAGTTTAAGTTTTTATTTTGTATGGCTTACTTTTCATTGAAAAGGATTAATTACTTAGTCAAGTGCGAGTACATCTTATCAACCTCGACTTGGAATTGCGGGACGCCACTGCTCTTGTACGGACGTTGGTCATTTCTGTTTTCTCCTCTAATGTACTCCTCTGTTTCATCTTCAATGTTTTCGACCACGACTACATCTACATCTTCTTGAGGGCGTACGAGGATGTTTGTCCTCTGTGCGCGTCGTTCGAGCCAGATGTTGATGCAGAAGCGTATGGTGAAGTAGACGATCAGCTCGACGAAGCTGAGGAGGCTGGCGCCGACGAATAAACCTGTTGTTCCACCGACAGATACTGGGAAAAGAATTGAAGGTTAGAGAACGATTATGGAAATACCACATTTTTTTGAACCATTTATACAAACCTGATTTAAATTAGTAACCTGGCGGAAGATACTGGCAATCGAACCAGGAGATTATTGACACGTTGATCGGCAATCTAGAGGTAAACGTACCGGGTTCGACCCGGTCTTTTCCGCCAGGTTACTCATTTCGATTTTTCTTTGTATCTGTGGCGACATATTAATATTTATAATAAATATATTATGTTTATAGTTTTTATTATAAAATTACTATCGCACCTTCGCGGCGACGCGCGCGCAGTAGTCCGAGCACTTTATCTATCGGGACGCTTCGTGAAACTTCGGCGAACGCTGTCAGTGATCGCGAGCGCTCGGAAATTCCTGCCAGTCGGCATTTAACCATTCTCGAGGCTGGACGCTGCGCTCGCGCCGCCCGAGCTAACGGTACATTGTTACGCGAACACTTTTCGGTTTGCTATTGCGCGCCGCTGTATATTTTAGCTTTCGTTTAAATGTTTTATGTGCTTTCCTATATTCTATGCTTTCTCTGACTTTCTTAAAAACTTCTGTGTTGTGATTCTATCATTTCATCTTACTGTGCTGTGACTCTTGTGTATTGCTGTCAAACTCTATCGTGTCCTATTGACAATATATTTATAATTAATATGGAGCTAGCCTGTTTTATTTAACTCGCTAGGCTAGTTACCCATATAGTGGTGACCCCTGTTGAAACGAACATTTGTGTAACGGACATTTTTAAAATTGATGGTCTGACGGCCATTTTTATATTTCAACGGACATTTTAACATTTTAAATTTTAACGAACATTTTATAATTTTAAGTGTTTTACAAACAATTTCTTTGGAGATTACTAGATTTTATCGGATATTTATTGAGTTTTAACTTTAAACGAACAGTGGATTGTGCAATACTGAATAATAGAGTAACGGACGTTTTTTAAGTTTCTATAATGGACGGAGGAAGAGATCCTATCACTCCGGGCGTTCCGTTTGCTACTCCTGGTAGCAGTAATATGTCAGTGAGTCATGTTAGCGTGAAAGTGCCTCCATTCTGGCCGGATAAGCCGACTTTATGGTTCGCCCAGTTAGATGGCCAATTTAATTTGTCAAAAATAACAAGTGACACTACAAAATTTTATCACGCCATATCAGTGCTGGATTATAAGTATGCTGCTGAGGTAGAGGATATTATAACCCAGCCGCCTGACACAGATAAGTATGAGACGCTTAAGAAAGAGCTAATAGCTCGTTTGTCAAGCTCTAAGCAAGAGCGTTTGAAGCAGTTGACGATGAAAGAGGAGCTCGGAGATAGAAAGCCGAGCCAGTTTTTAAGGCATATCCGCAGTTTAGCCGGAGCAGATTACCCAGATGAATTTATTCGTCATTTGTGGTCGAGCCGGCTGCCTACAATGCTACAAAGTATAGTGGCGTTTCAGGACAATCTACCTCTTGAAACCGTTGCACAGATGGCCGATAAAGTTCATGAGGTTACACCGCCCAGTCCTACTTATCACGTAGCTGCGGCATCTTCACCAGCGGGCGGTCCTACTTCGGTGCTTGACCAATTGCACCGCAAAATCGACGCGTTGACGCAGAGGCTTGACGCGATGTCCACCTCCCGGGGCCGCCAGGATAAGCCCCGGTCGAGGTCCCGCGGCAAGCAGCGTAACCGGTCCAGGAGTCATTCGCGCGTTGGCAAGCCTAGCGGTGACGGCCAGCGCCTGTGCTGGTACCACTTCAAGTTTGCGGACAAGGCAGATAAGTGCATTTCCCCTTGTGCGTATTCAAAAAACTAGATAGTCGGTCGCTCGCGGCGACCAGTGAAAGTGCATCAGTGTCCAACCGTTTATTTGTTACGGACGTTAAGTCCAAGGTTCAATATCTTGTGGACACTGGGTCGGACTTATGTGTTTACCCGGTCAGTTTTTTGCGTGCGCAACGACGTCATAAAACCTCTTATGAACTTTATGCCGCAAATAATACTGTCATTAGTACCTATGGTTGGCTTAGCTTATCGCTGGATTTTAATTTACGCCGTGTGTTTAATTGGCGATTTGTTGTAGCTGATGTTAGCAAGCCTATAATTGGTGTAGACTTCTTGTCATTTTATAATTTGCTTGTTGATGTTCGTAATGCTTCGTTAGTCGACAATGTAACATCGCTTTCATCAGCCGCTTTTGTTGCTTCAGCTAGTGCTTCTCCGCAAATTAAAGTTATTTCGGATGATTTGCCATACAAAAGTTTATTGGAGGAGTACCCTGATATTATAAGACCGGTCGGTAATCCTTTGGAGCGTAAATGTAAACACCAGACGCAGCACTTTATTAAGACTACACCCGGCCCACCAGTGTTTTCAAGGCCACGACGTTTGGCACCGGATCGCCTTAAAATAGCAAAGCGGGAATTTGAAGATATGGTGCGCACGGGTATCGCTCGACGATCCGAGAGTCCTTGGTCGTCTCCGTTGCACTTGGTACCTAAAAAGGACAATAGCTGGCGTCCTTGTGGCGATTATCGCGCTCTTAACGCCCGCACCATTCCTGATAGGTACCCAGTGCGGCATATTGCCGATTTCTCGCATAACCTTTTTAATTGCAAGGTATTTAGCAAGCTTGATTTAGTGCGCGCATATAATCAGATTCCCGTTGCTCCAGAAGACGTGCCGAAAACAGCGATCACGACGCCATTTGGAATGTTTGAGCACCCTTTCATGAGTTTTGGATTACGTAATGCTGCTCAAACATTTCAACGCTTTATGGATGAAGTCCTTAGGGGTCTTGATTTCTGTTTTCCCTTCATCGATGACGTTTTGATAGCCTCAGGCAGCGACACAGAGCACAAAGCGCATTTACGTGCTGTCTTCCAGCGTTTTAATGATTATGGCATATTGCTTAACGCGAGTAAATGCGTATTTGCTGTACCTCAAATTGAATTTTTAGGTTACTTGATCTCCTCGGAAGGTACAAAGCCTATAAATGATAGGGTCAAGGCTATTCAAGATTTTTCAAAGCCCAAAACTATTAAAGAGCTGAGGCGTTTCTTAGGTGCGCTAAATTTTTATAGGCGGTTCATTACTGGTGCTGCTAAAATACAGGCTCCTCTCCATGCACTACTAAGTGGTCCAAAGGTGAAGAGTACCAGCCCGGTAGTCTGGACTCCAGCTTTAGAAGAAGCTTTCAATGCTTGCAAGGTAAGTATTGCAAATGCCGCTCTTCTAGCTCATCCGGACTCTTCCGCCCCTTTAGCATTAGTGACAGACGCTTCAGATTTCGCCATCGGTTCGGCAATTCAGCAGGAGATTAATGGTCATTGGCAACCTCTTGGTTTTTTCTCGCGGAAGTTAACTCCTGCTCAGACAAAGTACAGCGCCTATGATCGCGAACTCTTGGCTATATATGAGTCAGTGAAGTATTTTAGACATATGATCGAGTTAAGACCTTTTTTTATACTCACTGACCATAAACCAATCGTATCAGCCTTTAAAAAACCCCTCGACTCATGCTCCCCACGGCAGTTTAGATATTTAGATTTTATATCCCAATTTTCAACCGATATTCGGTATATTGCCGGCGAGGAGAATGTAGTCGCAGATTCGCTATCAAGGACTGACGCAATTACTGACGGACTTGACTTACATGCGTTAGCATCGTCACAGGCCACGGACACAGAACTACGGAATTTGATCAAAACCGGTTCATCCCTGTTGTTACAGAAGGTCGACTTTGGAGCAGTTAAATTATTCTGCGATGTGTCCGGGCCGACAAAACGTCCCTTTATAACTTCCGAGTTCCGGAAGTCCATTTTTAATTCCCTCCATGGACTTAGTCATCCTAGCGCTAGGAATACTATTCGGTTGGTGACTGAGCGTTACGTTTGGCCGGGGATTAAAAAAGATTGTAGGGAGTGGGCGCGTACGTGTATTCCGTGTCAAAGGTCTAAGGTTTCACGCCACGTACACGCACCAGTTAACGATTTTAAGCCACCTACAGGTAGATTCACTCATGTTCATATTGACCTGATTGGACCCTTGCCTGTGTCCAACGGTTATAGGTATTGTCTCACGGCTGTAGATAGGTTTACGCGTTGGCCGGAGGCAGTACCTTTACAAGATATTACTGCAGAAAGTGTGGCAAAAGCTTTTATATCTGCTTGGCTTGCACGTTTTGGTTGCCCTCAAAATGTAACCACTGATCGTGGAAGACAATTTGATTCTAATTTGTTTCGTCAAATTGCAACGATTACCGGGGCACGCCACTTACAAACAACTGCGTATCATCCGGCGGCAAATGGACTGGTGGAAAGGTTTCACCGCCAGCTCAAAGCTGCCATAATGTGCCACGCAGACGAATGCTGGACTGAAACCCTTCCACTAGTACTTTTAGGTATACGTAGTGCATGGAAGGAGGACTTGTCTGCTTCGACCGCCGAGTTAGTTTACGGCGAGCCGTTAAGACTGCCCAGCGATTTGTTACAACCGTCAGCTGACCACTTAGTTGACTATACAGATTTCTTGTCTCGCTTACGTCAGCACATGCAGAAACTGCAACCAGCAGCTGTTACGCGTCACGGTTCCGCTAAAGTTTTTATTTATAAGGATTTAGCGACCGCTTCACATGTATTTGTACGGCAAGATTTTGTCCGTAGATCGCTTCAGCCGCCTTATGCAGGTCCATATAGGATAGTGGAGAGGTTTGACAAATATTTTAAAATTGACGTTTCCGGTAGAGAAGTTTCGATCTCAATCGATAGATTGAAGCCAGCGTACATTTTATCTGAAGCGCCTGGTACTGCCAAAACGTCATCGACCATTCCGCCTCTTCAAACTGTCGTTCCTTCAGAACCTAGAGTTACGCGTTCTGGTCGCCATGTACGTTTTCCGGATTATTATCGACCCTAAAGGTCTCCAGGGGGGCTGATGTGGCGACATATTAATATTTATAATAAATATATTATGTTTATAGTTTTTATTATAAAATTACTATCGCACCTTCGCGGCGACGCGCGCGCAGTAGTCCGAGCACTTTATCTATCGGGACGCTTCGTGAAACTTCGGCGAACGCTGTCAGTGATCGCGAGCGCTCGGAAATTCCTGCCAGTCGGCATTTAACCATTCTCGAGGCTGGACGCTGCGCTCGCGCCGCCCGAGCTAACGGTACATTGTTACGCGAACACTTTTCGGTTTGCTATTGCGCGCCGCTGTATATTTTAGCTTTCGTTTAAATGTTTTATGTGCTTTCCTATATTCTATGCTTTCTCTGACTTTCTTAAAAACTTCTGTGTTGTGATTCTATCATTTCATCTTACTGTGCTGTGACTCTTGTGTATTGCTGTCAAACTCTATCGTGTCCTATTGACAATATATTTATAATTAATATGGAGCTAGCCTGTTTTATTTAACTCGCTAGGCTAGTTACCCATATATCAATCATAATTATATTTATTATGATTCTACTGTCATTAAGGAAAGTTTTGATATAATTATGACATGTGATTTGAGAACGCTGATATGATACAGACACTTAGGCCAGTAAGAATATTATTATCACCAAATCTTATTTTGATTGGCAGTTATATATCCCTAAACATATTTAGAAGCCGAGGAAAATTTTCGTTTTGTAGTTGAATTTAAAATTAGGTAAATATAAAGTAAATAATGTAAATATCATTAACCAAGGTTCTGGAAGCTATAGGTACAGTAAAGAAAACTGAAACGTGTCATTGTGACAAAAGCGAAAACGTGATCCAAATTCCTTGATTGTACTTATGGGTGGAAGGCCAGGTAATTAACACTAGTAACAAGTTTAGTAGATAGCTACCCATGCAATACATTGTGAAGAACCATCACAAGAAACCACCGATCTTCTCCCCAAAACACCACAAGGCGACAACCTTGACACCTTAAACGTGGGTAAAATTCATGATGAATGCAAAAATAATATCTATGGTAATCTCTCTCATGAATGCAAGAAACCAAATTGATGGTCAGATCTTACCGACTAGGTCAAGGCGGCTTCTTACGACATTCCGTTTGAACCTTTCAGTGGGCATGTATGCTAAGAGCATTTCTACGAATGCTTTTTTCTTTTCCTTCTTTGCACGAAGCCTGAAAAAGAAAAGGTTAAGTTTTCCCGGTAACGCAGTTTGTCGGATTTGTCTCTGCAGGCTTGTGAAACTTAGAATTATTCACCAAGAACAGAATTCCGCGAAACATGTCATGCTCATGTTGGAACCACACAATTTTTACCCGAAAATCTAATCCACATTTTTTTTTCTTTGTGCCTGGATTTTGTATAGATGATTCAATAATAACAGAATTACACATTTTTTAAACGCATAATACCCGGTGATTACCTATTACAGAAACTTTGAAATTGGTACTGTTAGCTTGCCGGGCCAACAAATAATGAAAGCAGTAGCGAAATTTAAAAATATCCGCAGCAAAGACGTGGAGACGTGTGTTCGAATCCCGCTAGAAGCAGCATTTTTTTTTGAAGATTTGCCGGACCAAGTCCAACGTTTCATCTACAAAAATTTAAAAACATGATTGTGTTTCGAAAATGTACTTCACATTAATTAGCCCACATACATGTTACTAATTGGTATTTAACCAAGTGCGGATAACTAACGCATATAATATGTACCCAAAGTACCTAACTAATCAAGAATTTATGTTTGAATACCGAATAACTTGACCCTTGATCCACGCGTTTGCGTTACTGGCATCGATATTATGATCGTATCTGTCGATGGCTGTCAACTAACATTACCGATGTGTGTTCTGAAATTCGTTTCGGCGTCTTACGTAGCCTTCACTCATAGTATCATTGCAAAATGGCTAGAAATATCATTGCTATGTAGATGCCAGTTAGATTGGATGCATATTTAATTTATCTATTCCTCGCTTAGTTGATTAAATTTTACCTAATCGATAGATTATTAGAGATAATAACTAACTACTCGTAGTTAAAACTTACCCATTAAACATGCTATGTGGATTGCCCTTTAACTAGGATCGCTTTAACTACTTCTAACTATACATACATTATGTAGTTACTATACTTATTAATTAATCTTCTACGACGACACTAAGTTATGGAAAACTAATATCATGACTGACTGACTGGTCCATTAACAGTTAGGATAAAGATTAAGGAAATGATGTAGAACAAGACTTGTGCTTGTCTTTACAACTATTCCTAGGAGAGCGAAGCCAAGGGGCACATTGCATAAACTACCTACTACGAGTATAATGCAACTTACGAAGTGTCAACGTCTTTGATTATAGTGATCTCTGTTTCGTCGCAGGATGGTAGACAGTCGCAGGATAGTCCTGGTCGGCTAGCCCATGGGGGCTTGAGGGTGGTCAGATGGTTGACATGAGCATGTATGCATGCAAGGCCCGAAATGTTGCACCGGTCTGATTCAGCTGAAGCAGAATAATTGGTGTTAACGTGCAGAACCAAATATAAAATAGCGAATATGCATGTCACCTAGTCACGTTTATGTTTGAATATTATTAGATTATTCTATAATACTCGTAGCTTTTGTTATATCCTCTAATAAAAAACTGGCCTTTAGAGGACGCGCCGCTTCGACACAACGTCGTCAGATTATTTAAAAGACATCGTGTGCATTGACTCTTGACTCTAACACTCACGGGTCCTCAACATAAAATGACCATTGCACTTGCAAAGGTCCGTCTGCACCCGTTTGCGATATATCAAGGTGCAGGCACTATAGATAGGTACGCGTAGTGACACTAGTGACGCTACAGTTCGTCTTCGTTCTTGTCATGGAATCTACAGGCTTGCTGTTATGATGTTTTGTCCATGATTATAGGGTCATTCTCGATGTCACCGCGGCAGATGGAATAAAAAGGTTCTTGGATAGCAACCATGTAGGTACCGGGCAGCGTGGGAGGTCCGTAACAAAGGAAGACCACGACCGGCTTAATCCGGAGCTCACTTATTAGTTCTAGTCATATTTTCTGGTCTATGTGACTCACAAAACCTTTTGAAGACCATACCAAGTGCCCAACATAAAATGATTAATCCATTTGCGCACGTTTATAATTACGACAGTGCAGGCACTATAACGAGTAGTGATACATCTGTCTTCGTTTACGTCAGGGAACTAACAGGTCCACTGTTTTGGGGTTGTCTGTATACGATTAGAAGATTCTGGTTTTTTTTTTACCGATGGCAGTTGGGACAAAAAGGTTTTTAAGTGTCGTCTATGTACCGGGTTGCGAGGGAAGTCCCTAACAAGGCAGACCGACGATTAGGTTATAAAGTCGACGTTACTGATATATCCTCATTAGACTTGTCTAATACTTACGCGTGCCCAACATAAAATGATCATTGCACTTGCATATCTCCATCTGCGCCCGTTTGCGACATAGCACGGTGCAGGCACTGTAGGAGTAGTGTGGATACAGCCCGTCTTCGTTCTCGTCATGGAACCTGCATGCCCGCTGTTCTGATGTCGTCTCCACGATTAGTGGGTCATTCTCGATGTCTCTTACCGCAACTTGACGACTGAAAGGTACGTGTTACAGGGAATACTGCTCTAGCTGGTTGTTATGTTAGCTTACAGCCATCTCTATGCAAGATGATTATTATAATATGAAACTCGGTACAACAGGTAAAATTAATAAATAGGTCGTAGAAACTTAATAGGGATTTTGTAAAATATTGTAAAGCTAAAGTTATTAGTACTTTGAGACATAGGTATTTTGGTATCTATACGGTTTCCACTCATGTAAAATTGTCAGGAACGACCCAAGATGCTTGTTTTGGAAATGTTCTAAACAAGGTACTTATAGTTTCATCGAAGCGATCAAGTGATCAGTAGTTATGGATATTCCCATCATTACATCCACCACCACCGTCACCGGGTTCACAAGCTTTGGATAAAAAGTGAGGTGTTACCTGTACTTATGTCCAAGTTGAATCTTCAATGTGGATGATTGTAAAGTAGTAATGCTCGGAACTTCATCATTCCCCAACGTATACATCTGGATTCAAGTCAAAATAGAGGGATGTTATAATAATTTAATATGGTTTCTAGTATAAAAAAATAAGAAAGGTCTAGCTTACTATTGCGTGCAATAAGACTTCAAATTGTATGCTTGATCGCTTATTCCTCATATTGCTCACCATTGGATATGGTTTAGGGTCCCTATAAAAACATCAAGGTAAATACAATTTCTAATACAATCACAAAGAGAAACCATGTTTTTTTCTACACCAGCATACTTAGTCTGAATGGAATTGATGATGAAACAAGTTCCCATATCGGTATCAATAGGCTGGAAATATTCACAGCAGTCGAAAGGTGAATCATTGTAAGAACAGTTAGTCAACAGTTCCCGACACCCGCTTCGGATCAGGCTTGCGTAGTAACTGTAGTTAGACATGATACAAAGCGGATCGGGCCGCTCGATGGCACAGACTTCGGTGAGACTGTATGATAAGCCTCGGAAGTATGCAATGTCCTTTAAGGCATCTTCAAGATCCAGTAGGTGGTCTGGAGGCCAGATACTGAAACAAATAATATTTCAGCACTACCTTTTCTGTGTGTGATCTATAAAACGTAATCACCATAACGTATCGTATATTTTTAGTACGTATTTTCGTCCACATATTTATTCAATCTTGCTTTCGAGAAATAGGCCTAATTGGGTGTTCAGTGATAGGATGATCGATCCGTAACCGTTCGGTTTTTACTTTTCTGATTACCTGACTGGACTGCGAAGACTACTTATTAAATGAGACAGGACTATTTAAAATCAACTCACGTATCACAAACGCTGTACAATGTTTCATCATTAGCGACCTCGCACACCGCAATTGAGGATAACTCCGTGTTCCAACTCGTGTATGGATCCACGCTAAAACTGATGGGACTTTCTTGAGATGCGTCCCATTCCAAGCCGGGCTGATGATCAGGATGGATAAGACTACAGTAAGCTATAAAACCACCTAAAATGAACTTACGTATCACAGACGCTGTATAACTTATCATCATTAGCGACCTCGCAGACCGCCACTGAGGGTAACTCCGTGTCCCATTTTGTGTACGTGGTCTCCACCCCGAAGCTAATGGGACTTTCTATGAACGCGTCCCAAGCTGCTATGATCAGGACCGCGGAACCGTACCACGACAGGATAACTAGTGCCAGCCAGAACCATCTGGAATGATTAAGTAGCTGTTGAACTTAAAATATCGTTCGGGTTGTTCGCGACAGCTAACGAATGATCATGATGTATTTTTGTTCCTGACGCAAAAAATGGGTGTTAAGTTTGTGAAAAAAAAAAACGGTTAATTGAATAGGTAAAGTGAAATTTAATTAAGGACTGGTGAAAATTTAAAACTCGTGAAGTACATTTTTACAAGTTTAGTAATTTACAATAAGATGCATGATGACACAAATAAATCGGCAGTCATACCTTTTACAGGTCAACTAAACGTTTTGAATTAATTTAATCATGAGGCGGGTATAATTTAAGGTCAAAATTTACTTAAGTACCTAATATAATTATTTCTTAGGTACCTAGTTAGGTAAACTGGCCAGTTCTTTAGTTAGCATTAGCAATCCAAATCAGTAGTAGGTACCAGTTACATAAAGTAATTACTTGTAGGTATATGTAAATTTACGCAAATTCCAACCTTTGCTAGGAACAGTAGAAACCAATAACATCAAATAGCTCTGACGCCGTGTTTGGCACAGTGGTACCACAGATACCTACTGAGTCGACAGTCTTGGTTTCGATTCTCGGCAAGGGCATATATACGTGTGACTAACTCGATTGGTGTCTAGTATCTAATTATCTACAACACCAGCCTACTTAAGCTTTCCTTGGGATTAGGCAGATTTGTGTGAGGTTGTCCGATATTTATTTAATAACTTTAAGTACCTACTTAATTTATAGTTATTTTGCTTAAAATTCAAAAATTCAAAAATTCAAAATTATTTATTTGTCAGAATACAGTTATATACATGGTCTTAACACGTTGAACGCCATGACGGACACCATGTAGCCGACAGTATACTTTCCCCAGGCGCCTGACCATAAATCGAGAATCGTCCCAAAATCGTTGGTGTGTTTTTTTGGAACTATTGTCAAGAAATATCTCAAAAATAATGGGCGACTTACAGAAACAGCGATATATTCATTATTTTCTGATAAGTTAAAATGGCTGACACCAGTGTCCGTCGCGGCCCGTGCCAGCGTCCAACCGTATTTCCTTCCGTAGGCGCCGCGCGGGTCACGCTGTCGGTCTAAACATTTAGGTATATACATAGTAAGTATTTATTAAAATTCAAATTTAACGGGTTCTATGATTTTCTTAACGCATCGACATATAATCAAGCCGAAAATTTTATTCAGAGAAGGTAACTTCTTACGTAAAGTATCAAATAGGTACGGAACCCGTTTCTGATTTGATACCGACTAGATTGAAAGCAATTTTAAATCTAAAGAATTTCTAATGTCTTCTTAAACTAAAAAAGTACGTGATAACTATAATAGCTTTTTATTTAATGATATAAAATACTCCGTTTTTATACCTTCTTACTACACTTTTGGAGACATCATGTAAAAATATCCAGAAATCTTAAGAACTTTGGTTTTTTTTGTGCCAAGCGGCCAGGTTGTTCAGTGGGGCCGCGCGGGTCACTCGCCTTAATAAAAACCATTCAAATGCCGTCCGTCGGCCGCGTATAGGCTTCTGAAGTGATCGTGAGCATGCGGACACTTGGTGTCCGACGCGGCCCCATGGACTCGACATGTTCAGGTCACATGGTGTCCGCCGCGGCCCCCTGGGCTAAACGTGGTTTTTTGTATGGCGTTCAACGTGTTAAGGTATAATATAAAAAGTCCTCGTATTCAGCATGCAAGCATGCGTACAAATATTTTTGTGTAAATAGGCTAAAATAACATTTCAATTTGGTATTATTAATTAATATTACAATAATTGCACATGTCAAACATTTTTATAATTCAAGTAATCCTTAACACTGTCACAGTAAAAGCATTGGTCCAGTAACCATTTCGTCAATCTATCTTTGCGTTTTAATTTTACTTACTTACCTCTCAAACCAGTGTTTCGTGTCGTCAGCTATAAAGTGTACTCCGGCAAACGTACAGTTTGAGCAATAATCCTTAACAAGTGCTTTGCACGTAGTCGGTGGCATTTCGACTTTAGAGCTTGCTCTTGCCCAGCAGTTACGTAATGTTTACGCTTAAATCATTATAAAGTTCAGTGAAGAATGCAGAAAAGGCCGTTTTATAATCATTGTTTAATATTTAATACTATAATTGCTAGTTTGCATCGCCTATTGCCGTGTTTGTGATGCACTGATATAACTTTACACAATCGCTATTATGTATAAGATAAGCATACACATTCAAAGTCACGCCAATGCCAAACAAATGCATTTTATTGTGTATAATTTATTTACTTTCGTGTTGTTTTAAAACATCAAGGTCGAGATAATTGACTTAACTAGCTATATAATATACTTTACCACTTAAAAATATGTAGGTACATTTAGGTTAATGGTTTAGTCCGATAGAGCAATAATTGCTAAATATAAGTACATTTGAGCGATAAATACGGTCACGTATTGGTTTTTACATTAGGCATTTTTACAATCGCGAATTGGTACTAAAACGCGTTGCACAGAGATTCGCTCGTTGTAAATATCTAGGAATATAAGATTACATAACTTAAAGCAGTTGCCGTTGTCGAGAAAAAATATTTTTCTTTTTTCTCCTTGGAGTACATTAAATTACATTCATAGAACATTATTTACAAATTATTAGACCATACTCAAGTTATGCGATTAATGCTCTAAATGCTTTATTTTGACTTACTTAAACATTAGAATTTTGTATCCTTTACCGGTCCATCAATTTATGTTTTCGATAATAAACTATTTTTTAAAAAGGAAAAGTGTCCCAACCTGATACAATCTCAATTTGAGACCGAGATATTTTCTTATAATCAACCGACTTTAAGGGCCTTATCACACTTGCGATTTGAAAGCGTTTTTTGTATGAAGACGTACGCGCAGCGTGTTCGCCGCGTCGCTTATTTGTATAGAAAATACGCTCGCAAATCGCAACTGTGATAAGGCCCTAAGGAGAAGAAATTGTATTCCCGAGAACAAATGATCAAGTTACAATAAAAAAACTTATCACTACATAATATAAAACGAAGTCACTTTCTGTCGTCTGTCTGTCCCTATGTATGCTTAGATCTTTAAAACTACGCAACGGATTTGATGCGGTTTTTTTTAATAGATAGAGTGATTCAGGAGGAAGGTTTACATGTATAAAACATACATAATTTATCAGCATTGCACCCGTGTGAAGCCGGGGCGTGTCGCTAGTATAAATATACTATAATATTTGAGGAGTCCCCTCGACTCACGAATTTTCGGATTCGGTTCATAAACGACGGAGTTCTGAGGTAACAGACATAAAAAAAACCCCAACAAACAACCGAATTGATAATCTCCCCTTTTTGAAGTCGGTTCGAAAAGCAGCGTAATATTCGCGATTTCATATACATTCAATTATTTACAAATTTTATCTTATGTAGTACATATGTAGTGTAGAAAAATTTTTTTGCTAAACTACAAATGCTGCAGTGTATCCGGGTTAGATAAGAAAGGCGGGTCGTGAAACACGGGCGGCCGGTGGAACTGCGTCGACTGGAACTGAGGCGCTGGACGGAACTGCTGGAACTGATGGAACTGGAACTGCGGCTGATGGAACTGACGGCGCGGCACCAGCCCGGAGTGAGTCAGAAGTTTGTATATCTGCTGACGAGGCACTTTGTCTGATTCTCTGTCGTACACCTGTGAACACCATGTTTCACTTGATTATGAAGTCACAGAACACGCTTTGCTTTACGTCTTACGTAGGTTTCTTGATGTTCTAGCATGCTTATATATATGAATTAGTGGGACCTTTCTTGACTTGTAGTACTTGTAAAACTTAGCTAGTACAACCCGGGTTTAGTATTTTAGGGTTAGGCTGCCTGTCCGCTGGACCGGAGAAGTGTAAAATGGACCAATCACATTCCTCAGATTTAAATACACTTCTTTTGTGCTTCACAAAGATGCAGCCGGATCTGTTCATTTTCTCCGATTCTGTGGACAGGCAACCTTAATCACTGTAATCAACCAATACCTACAAATGATAAATGTATTAGGTTTTAGGCCCAATAGACACACAAATTCCTTCCGATTCTGATACAAGAAAACACGAAAATACGGAGAAATAATATGAATTGTATTAAAGAAGGTTTAAGAACACGTATTACGCTCGCTAATTGCTTAACATTCTTGCTGTTGGGAAGGAAACCAAATAGCTGTATACCTGAATTCAAAAACCTGAAACTATTAACTCTCCCCTCCCTCTATATCCTAGAAATTGCCACGTTTGTACGAAAAAATTTGCATCTCTTTAAATTCAATCAAAACACTCGACGCCGACAAAATCTTGAACTCCCGGAACCCAAACTAGAAATATACAAAAATGGACCATACTACAGAGCTTCGAGCAACACAGGCTCCCGTGTGATCGGAAGCCTGTGTTGCTCGAAGGGTAAACCAGACTACATATCAAAATGTTGACTTTTTGCTACACCCTGACACCCCTGTACCTAGTTATAAGTACTTGGATGCAATAAATATTATTATTATCTCCTTTATTCATTTTATAGCTTATATTTGGTACCTAGATGACGGTACCCTCGGCGGTAGGCCTGAGGAAGTTGAGCAAGATCTACTCACACTTCTCCCGCGTTTTCGCGAATTGGGGCTAGAGGTTAACTGTGGTAAATGTGAGTTCTTCCCCTGCGGCACCAATTCCGTTAACTCTTTTCCGGTTTTCAGTGCTCTGCTTCCTGGGCTCAAGGTACTGTCTCCTGAAACCTTTAATCTCTTGGGCTCACCAATTTTCCCGGAGGCCATACCCGAAGCTTTCGAGGCGCGAAGACAGCTTCTCCTGGTGGCTGTGCAGCGGTTAAAGGAACTTTCGGCGCACGTAGCTCTGGTTTTACTGCGTGTTTGCTTTGCTGTTCCCAAGCTGACCTACTTCTTGCGCACTGTTCCGGCCTGGCTGCACCCCAATCTCATTGATACCTTTGATTGCGTGGTGAGGGAGTCATTGGAGCGTGTGTTGAATGTCTCCCTCAATGAGGTTCAGGGGGCCCAGGCTTCTCTGCCCGTACGGACGGGTGGGTTGGGGGTACACCGCGTGCGGGATGTGAGCCTCCCGGCTTTCTTGGCATCGGCGGATGAGGTCGTGGAACTTGTCACTCAGATTTTATCTCCGGATGGTGACAGGGCAACCATACCTTACGCTTCTGATGCTTAGGCAGCCTGGACGGCTCTCAACCCGAGCGCGGTTATGCCCGATAGGCCGGACCGTCAGCGGTTGTGGGACGAGGCAGGGGTGCAGCGTATTTTCAACAATTTGCTGGAAAATTCAGTGGGTGCGGACACGGCGAGGCTGATCGCGGTGTCGAAGCCGGAGGCTGGGGCATGGCTTCACGCACTCCCGTCTCCACATTTAGGTACCCTCCTCGACAACGACTCGATGCGGGTGGCTGTTGCTCTTCGCCTGGACTGCGATGTTTGCGAACCTCATGTATGCATCTGCGGTACTATGGTGGAGAGTAGTGGTCATCACGCGTTGAGTTGTCGTCGATGTGCAGGGAGGTTTCCTCGCCATCACGCCCTCAATGACCTCGTCAGGAGAGCTCTGGTATTGGCTAATGTACCGTGTATTTTAGAGCCTCCTGGTCTTAGTCGCACAGACGGGAAGAGGCCTGGCGGATTGACCTTGGTGCCATGGAAGAGTGGAAAGTGCCTGTGGGACGCCACGTGTGTCAGCACTTTCGCGGCTTCGCACATAGGTCGTACCGTGCGGGTGGCAGGGGCGGCGGCTGAGCGGGCAGCTTTACGGAAGCGTGAGAAATATTCGGCGCTAAGCAATTATCTTTTTGTTCCTCTTGCGGTGGACACGACCGGGTGTTGGTGTTCGGAGGCTAAGGAGTTCTTAGCCGAACTTGGGCGGCGATTGCGGAAGCCGGGGCTTGACCCTCGCTCCGGGTCCTTCCTGATGCAAAGGTTGTCTATTGCGGTCCAACGTGGCAACGCGGCGAGCGTGATGGGCACCTTTGCGTTGGGGAGGACGGGGAGTGAGGATTTTGTATAGCTTAGATTAGTTTTAGTATTTTTAGGGTTTTTTAAAATGTTTGTAAATTGTGTTTGTAATACGTAAGGGAACAAAATGTATAATGTAATGCTATATTTGTGAAATAAAGAATGATTATGATATAACACATAAAGGGCATAAATGTCCTAACATATCCAATTATTATAATAAACATTATTAACATTAATCTTTCATATATAGCTTATATTAGGTTTTTTACAATAATATAAAAAGTAAAATAAGTACAATAAAGAAGTTACGAAATATAAATACATTATAAAAAACCTAACCTTATTATTATTATAAAGGGAAGTAGCGAGGCATCATTGAACCCGATTTCTACCGGCTTGGCTATTTTAAAGCGTTTGAGCGCCCTTTACACTGCTCTTATAGAAAAAGTAAGCCAATTGCGCTCCGGCTTGTCTTATGATTTTTTTGACGTCACTGGTAATGGTTAGGCATCGTGATAAGTTACGATAGTTTGTAAAGTACACTACGACATACCAACTGTTCCCCACTGTGAAGCAGGCTGGTTAGTGGCAGGATCTCCCTCAAGTGAGGGTTGTGGAGTGCTCTACTGCGAAGGTGCTGCGGCAAGAACTCCTCCTCCCGACGGGCTTGGATCACGCTTGGATGAGGAGGCGGCAGACTGCTCGCGAGCCACGAGCTCGTCAATATCAGAAATAAAGATTTCCACATGGTGTCTGAAACAAATAAACGCGGTTTATTGCCTTTTTTTTAAAGACATGACTTGAAATGTATCAGGGCTGGTTAGCCTTCACTACCAGTAGTCGGGCTTTTTGTGGGAGTATGTATAACCCGCTAATATGATTATCTCCGCGCCACAGGAGTAATTTAGGGAGAGGTGACGCGGGCGCACTGGGCGCATATGGACTGCGTCGTGAATAGACTGAAACGAATCAGTCTGACTTAGTGCGAGAGGAGAAGGGGTGATTTATTACCTGCCAACCGACTTCAAAGAGGAGTTTCTTTTTTGCTTAAGACAGGGGAAAGCCTCAACAACGTCATCCACGTCCGAAGTCAGTTCGGTCAGTACGCCCAACTTTACGGGAAGTAGTTTCCGGTAGGTATCTAGTCATTTTATTAATGATAAATTACCACCTCTTAGTAGCATCATAAATCTTCATCATATCAGCTAGAGACGTTTACTGTCGGACAAGGGCCTCCCCCAGAGTTCTCAACAATTATCGGTCATGCGCCGCCCACACTAATCCAATTGCTTCCCGCAATAGTAGCATAATGGACTTCTAATATTCGTGTGATGAGTGGTTACAAAGCATCCGTCACGTTTTGACAAAATGCGAGTGTGAGTGACAGATGCTTTGTTACTTATTTATCACGTGATAAACGCGACCATCATAGGCCCGCAGACAGGTGCGGCGCGCTATCGGTTTGTAGGTAGGTAGTACTTTGTTTTTGCCTGTTTTAGTGTATAGAGATACATAATTTGTAATGGTTAGCCACTAAGTGATGTATTTTATTGTAAGGTGACGCTGACGAGCAGTGACGGCAGTGACGTTAGTAGATTTGTAAAAGTTTGCTGTATATGTCTGGCACTCGATATATTCCTTGATTGAGGACCGCTATTATGTTTATTTTTTTAAAACTAAGGAGGAAATTTGAAATTAAAATATTTTGATCGAACTTATTTTTTTTTAATAGACTGGCTATATATCTTTTTAACTTAGAAGTTATACGTAAATTACAAACAGATTAATCAATTACCTAAAGTAATTAAGATGTTTTCTTAGAAAGCAATAAATAATGGGAAGTTATTTTTATTGGCTGCGATTGACTGAAGGGACAGAGGACCTAGGTATTCTAGGTATCAGGAAAACCAGTGGCGTAGCATAAAAAAAAAACTTCTAGGCAAGCTGGTGCACAGACTTACCTCTTGTCCATCGAAAAACGATCTGAAGAGGGTTATATGGGTGTCTTTGCCACTGCTCTACTCTCATCATATGACGAAAAACTATAGGTAGGTAACCTGAGTAAGTATGTAGGTACTGATGTACTTATCCATGTGTAAATTTCGTTATTAGTATCGTAAATAAGGCAGTATCGGTTTTTTTTCGTATGAGATCAACTATATTTTTCTGTAAATTAAATCTTAGGTAACATATTACAATATTATTTTAGGTAACAATAAACCGTGTTTGCCACAATAATCGTCATACCACAATAAAGCCATAAGTTTACTGGGTCACTGGTGCAAGGAACCCGATTGTACAGAAGCCCGATCTAACTGTCCCTTTTACTAAATCGTAAACGACAAAGACAGCCTCATACATCCGGACATAGAGAGAAGATTATTAAGATGCGTCCGAATCCCACGTAAATGCCGGACAATGACTCGGTTAAGGTCAAACTCACTTTCAAACAAGCGTACGTAGTACTATCGAAATACGCGTTGGCCAATGCTCTAGAATGCTCTGAATACTGCGTGTACTACACATCTATGTTATGAGTTATGAGGGTTACCCTTGACTCATTGAAGATTTAACGCCTAGAGGCTGTGTAGGGCTAAAGAAAAGGGGTCTTTATAGTCACCTAGTGACTGAATTGAAAACAGCGAACGTTGTTAATTCGAGTGCATGTTTCTTTTAATTGATAGAGTGATTAAAGAGGAAGGTTTACATGTATAATACATGCATAATATTAGTCTATCTACTATGCTCTACGATCTGCATCTACTAATAGAGCAAATTATACTTTTTCTCCATTTTGCTCTACGAGTTTTACGGATAGAGCAAATTGAACAGTATTATTCCAATTCGCTATACTAGTTCTAACGATAGTGCAAATTGGAGGAAAACAGTTTGATTTACCCTATTAGTTGGGAAACTACAGCGAACCTAACTTTTTCTCTCGAATTTGCTCTACTATTTTTACTATTTTAGATCGTAGAGCATAGTGGATAGATTCATTAATGAGTTAGGTTATGTTAGAACTGCGACCACAACAGGGCGCGAGCCGAGCGAGCGAAGCGAGCGTACCACGGTAGCGGTCGGCGAAGCGCCAGAACGAAACAGCCCAATAAATTAAGGATCGGGTTGAAATTAATACCATAAAATAAAAAATAGCAAATTGGAGAGAAAAAGTTAGGTTTGCACTACTTTCCCGATGAATAGGGTAAATCGAACTGTTTTCCTCAATTTTGCTCTATCGTTAGAACTAGTATAGCAAATTGAAAAAATACAGCTCAATTTTCTCTATCCGTAAAACTCGTAGAGCAAAGTGGAGGAAAATGTACATTTGCTCTATTTGACGACGCGTTTGGCTCGGTTTGTAGACACCTGCCTACTGAGTCGGCGGTCCCGGGTTCGAATCCCGGCCGGGGCAAATATTTGTGCAAACATTTGTTCTTGGGTCATGGATGTTATCTATATATGTATTTATATATTATGTATATCGTCGTCTAGTACCCATAGTACAAGCTTTGCTTAGTTTGGGACTAGGTCGATTTGTGTATGATTGTCCCTTAATATTTATTATTTATTTATTTATTTATTAGTAGATACAGATCGTAGAGCATTGTGGATAGATTCCATAATATGGTCGAGAAACACTTTTCATTTAGTTATTAGGAGAGCCGACCCCACCTAAAGTGGGAAGGAGCAACGAAGAAGAAGAAGAAACGCTTTTCATTTAGTCAAAATCCGTTGCGTAGTTTTAAAAATCTAAGCGTACATAGGGACAGACAGACAGCAGCAAGCGACTTTGTTTTATACCATGTAGTGATGTCACGCTAAACCAGATTTACGTGTATTTTTCAACTAGAAGCGTTTAATATCTGGGTATTAGTTTTTGGCTGCTAATAGTCTACTTTTTAAAATGCCGTTAAGTATTTAGAAACTAAAAATTCCCAGATGTTCGTAGATGTCCTGCTAATATTGATAACTCCTTAAGAAAGTGGGCAAATGGGCCCTGAATTGGACCCGGAGTCCGGCAACTTCTTTTAAGTAGGTTGTTGTAGATTATTACATTGGTTTCCCTACTAACTGTCAACTAGATACTAGTGATCTATTACGGGTATAGATACAATAATTAGCGAATAGAAAAGAAACAGGAAGTGGCGGAAAAATATTGCCCTAAGTAAACAACTGGTGCCTGGGCGTTGTTGCTATGTTTCTGAGTGGCGACCGCGTATCAGAAGACGCAGCCAGGTAGACCTACAACAAGGTGGAACGGTGACCTGGTCAGGGTCACGGGAAGTCGTTGAATGAGACCGGCGCGCAACTGATCATTGTACAAATACATACAAATACATTTGTTGAAAAAACATAATGCACAGAGAGGTACGGTTTAATTCTATACTGAATAAACAAATCAATTCACAATTTGCATAACCTGAACTAGGGTTCCCGCTGTGTTTCAGGCAATAGGAAAGCCTTTACATTATTTAAGTTTTCATCTATATTTTTTTGGACTCGGAGGACTGTCCAGCAGTCAAATCAGTGGATGCCTTTCGGCTGATAATATGACGATGATCAATCCCTCATAATCCAGCTCGGTGGTGTAATGCTTATATGTACTCACCAGACATTATAGTATAGCGGACATTGTACTTGTAAAAAGACCTTGACCTAACCTAATAAGAATTATATAAGTAGGAACTTTTCGTTAAGTACCTACCTCTATGTATAAACACACACATTATCTCCCCCAAATAAGTACGCAGTGCGAGGTGTTAAGCTGTAAAAGGATAATCAGATACTAAAATGAAATATTTTGGCAATATTTATAAACTGAAGGCCACAAAATGGCTTTATAAACATTGTTAGGTTGTGTAACAACACATTTCTACCCACCACGGTATAATAAAATGTGAATTTTATTTGACTAGGCTATGCGCGGTCAGACCTCGTTACGGCTGTTTATGTTTATGGTATCGCATTATGTTTTAAATTATTGTATTGATGAATAGGGCCCACATCACATCGCACGTATCTGCAATACCAATTTGCCTTAGATTAGATTAAAATGATGGATATAACACTTAGGTTACAGAGTACAGTTGTATCAGCAGCAGAACTTGCTACGTACGCCAGGTGCTTAAAATTATATACAAACGGACTCCATTACTTAGAGAATAAGGGTTGTGCAGATCATTGTGAACTTGTTATAATGCTTAGCTACTTTTGCTGCTAACTGTCCTTAGAATAAACATTGTCTAAGTCGATTACTGCCGATATTGGTTTACAGATAACGCTTAGACATATCGAGCAGTCCACCCATCCACTGCGGACCTAATGATGGATGCGTTTATCACGTTATTAAGTGACATAACATCTGTCAGATTTTGATAAGTAGGTATGTGAGTGCGAGAGTTACGGATGATTTAGATGTATTTATGCATAAGGGAACCAACCGACACAGCAAGTTTTTATATTGAACCCTCTGACTCTAACATAAAGTACAAACACGAAGGGACAATAATTCTCAAGGTCGCAAGTTAGATAATTGATATTGATAAACCCCTTCAAAAAAATACTAAAAATATATTTCCGTCCAAAACGTAACGAAAGTTGGTTCATTTTTTCGACCACGCGTAATAAGTGCTCTGTTATTTTCATGATATTTTAACTTTCATGGTCATACTTTTATTTTAAACTAAAATCTATGATATATATCAGGTATGGGGTTTGAAAACGTCAAAATTCGTACAAACCGGCTATTAAAAAAAAAAAACCTAATCTCGCTATAATAAAAAAACCGGCCAAGAGCATGTCGGGCCACGCTCAGTGTAGGGTTCCGTAGTTGCTCATCCTTCACAATAGACTGCTGTTTTAAGCCCGAGGTTTACGTTAAGAAAGATTTTAAGCTCTATAAAAAGGTCGTAAACGCCCTAGAAACTGTAATCACTTATAACCTTCTGGAAGTCAACTTACGACCTTTTAAAGAAAAAATATGAAATTTGGCGATAACTCAAAAACAGCTCAACCGATTTTGTTCAATATAGTTTTCATTGAAAGTACTTATAAGGCCTCATTAACATGAATTTTTCCGATTTTTTTGACCCGTGGTTGAAAAGTTAGAGGGGGGGGGGACACATTTTTTTTGTTTTTGGAGCGAATATTTACAAAACTGCTGACTTTATCAAAAAATAATGTTAAAAGACCCCTATTATTTTTACAAGACCTATTCAACGACATTCTGTCTTTATTTTTCATTCACATACACATACTCATACCAAATTTCAGCTTTCTAGTACTAACGATCACGGACTTCACGGAGCTAAGCCGCGGACGGACGCACGGACGGACAGACGGACAAGGCGAAACTATAAGGGTTCCTAGTTGACTACGGAACCCTAAAAAGTAGTTACGACAATTGCCTCCATACGGACTTTTGTTGTGGTAATACGTGTTTGTTTGCTAGCAATCCGATTATATCTATAAATCTGCATTCTATTCGAATCTATGTTATTTATGGAACTGTAGTTTTGCATGCGATGTGATAGGAATACTTTAACAAGTAAAATTTGTTCTGAAAGTAAACCACACCACGTTTCTCAGATGAATATATCGAGCAGAAAACCAAAAACAAAACATGAATAGTCACTTATTATTGATAGTAAAATCTTATATCACAACAATTCATCGTTTTGTGTGCAAACTATAAAAATATCGAAGTATTCGTGACAATATCGTTCCTGGATTTTGATTGTGTGATTGTGACTATATAGAGCGCGCGTTTCTCGGAGAAGCAAACGTTTTGCTAATTTAATCATCGGTAAGATCTAAGCAAAAGGCTTGTACGGAATCCTCGGTGCGCGAGTCAGACTCGCACTGGCTATTTTTTTATTGTGTACGCATTTAAATTGTATTTTTTTTCTAGTTTTTTTTAAATCATCGTTTCAATGTTGTATAATCGCCGAAGTTTCAGGAGGCCTCCATTTTTAAAGGATGGTTTGACTGTATGGAAAGCGAGGAAAAGACTTGAGATGGAGCCCGCCTACCGAGAACATGCCTGTTGGCTCCACCATCTTAGAAACATACATAAATGTCGTAACGTAAGTCAGTAGAGAATTGGAAATGCAGGCGTCGGAAGATTTTAACAATTTCGACGGTATTTTTGGATCTAGCTCAAGTTAGTATCTTTAGTTTTAATTTATTGCTTTAAGTTTGCTTTATTTAATATTCCCTAAGAAACATACCCAGACCAAATACAGATCGGTTAAACTACAGGATAATGGTATACTGGGTTATACTTCCTTGACTTTCCCCCTCGATAACCTCCTTTTTTGAAGTTGGCTAACTAGATGATTAAAAGTAAATGTTTACATCGTCATAAAAGTTCCGTATAGCTTTTAAGCAAATATGTTTATGCGTGCATTACAATATTTTGTACATACGTATTGCTACTACATATTATATTATTATATTATTTTGTACATAATAGAATAAAGATTAGAACCTGTGATTAGAATAATTACCTACTGTCCAGTAAATTATATTGTTGGATTGAAATCCCGCTCACTATCACACAACACTGCACTTCACAAAACACTAATTATTTATTTAATTATTGCTTGAGCAAATATTTTAGTGTTTCACCCAGGCCACGGTTGCTTCACATTGGAGCATGCTCTGCTCTGAGCATCGGCGGCCGCGGCCGGCCACCACCACTGTTGCGTAGCACCATCACTGGATTCAAGTAGGTACATGAGTCATTTTCAAAAAACATATACATAGTTAAAGGCTTAATAAAAACAAAATTACGATCGCTTCTTTTGTGTTACGAAAGTTACTCATACAAAATATATGGGTTAATATCGTAACACAAAGGAATCAATTAAATTATGTTTTAATTAAAGCCCTTAACTATGTACATGTTTTTTGAAAATGACTCACATACCTACAGGTCCTAATGAACTGAGTACTTAAAACAGAAATAATAAGAACATTTAAAGAATTCAATTATAATAAAAACGGACTGCAAAAAATATGTTTCAAGAATATCACCAGACTAGAGACTAAAAAAAAAAAAAAAAACTTTTTTAACCCCCGACGAAATAAGAGAGGTGTTATACGTTTAACATGTGTATCTGTATATCTGCCTGTGACATCGTAGGTCCCAAACGGGTAGACCAATTTCAGTGCGTTTTTTTTTATCGTAAGACTTGTCCGTCGAGATGGTTCTTAGCTATGTTTTGTGGAATAGGACCTGTAGTTTATGCCTAGCCTATGGCAGCATGGCCTTCCCACTTTCATCATGAAGCGAGCTCTATGGTACCATATTATTGCATTGTTTCGGAAGATACACAATACTACCAAATTTGAGCCTGGTGAGGAATTAAAAAAAAACGGACATAAATTTTATTTTATATTTATTTGACAACCTCACACAAATCGATCTAATGCCACAGTAACCACTCCGTTTTTGAAATCTGCAAATGCCGGGTGCCTACATTTTACGTAAAATTAGTCTTATATCAATGGTTATTAACATTTGTACTTTTGAGACCAGTTTTTGCCGATTGCACTTACTGGCAGTGTAACATTAATAGGTGATTACAATTCTTGGAAGACCATTTTTTTTCGATATAACCTTACTGTAAGAATATACAAACTGCAGCTCTTTAATTTTTCTTTACCACGGTTTAGGTACCAAATTATTTTTTTAAATTGACAATTTGACACGCTGATGGGGACCATTGCCTTCGAAACCCAATAAAAAAAATAGTCTCTGGTTGATAGTTCTCACTGAGACAGGTGAAATCAATTAAAAGCTTGTAATAAAACGAATGGAATTACTAATTTTAATTAATTTTTGCTTTACTAATTTTAATTAATTTTTGCTTTCTTCTTCTTCTTCCGTTGGCGCTACAACCCTTTGTGGGTCTTGGCCTCCTCCACGATCTTCCTCCAGTTGTCACGATGCCTGGCCACCTTCTTCCAGCTGGTAAACTTCCCCATCTTCCTGAGATCTTCTTCCACACAATCGCTCCAACGTTTTCTAGGCCTGCCTCTCGGTCTCTTCTGTTGCGGCGTCCACCTTGTCATTATCTTAGCGGCTCTAGTGTCCGGCATTCTTTCAAGGTGACCCGCCCACCTCAGTCGCTGCGACTTACAGAACCTGACGATGTTCTCGTGCCCAATGAGTGCATCTAGCTCATGGTTCATACGTTGCCGATATGTGCCGTCACGCTCTTTCACGGGACCGTAGATTTTTCTAAGAACCCTCCTTTCGAACACGGCAAGTTTCAGTTCGTCTCTCTGGGTTAAGGTCCACGTTTCGCAGGCGTAAGTCACAACAGGCCTGATGATGGTGTGATAGATGGTGAGTTTCGATCTTATGCTAAGCAGCTTAGAATCTAAAAGTTTGGCACACGCATAAAAAGATTTGTGCCCAGCGACTATCCTTGCCCTTATCTCTTCGTCAGATCTGTTCTGGGAGGTAATCATCGATCCTAGGTACTTGAAGCTGCTCACGCCGTTTATGGTTTGATTGCCGACCTCAATGTTTTGTGGCCGTCCAGGCTGCCTGGCTGTCGCAAGGTACTCAGTCTTAGATGTATTTACGCGCAATCCAAAAATAGTGGCTTCTGTCTCTAGCGTTAGGCAATGGTCGGCCATCCTGTTTCTTGCTTTGCTTTACTAATTTTAATTAATTTTTTCTTTACTAATTTTAATTCATTTTTACATTACTACAAGTCCCGAAGACATTTCTAGTCGCACGACAAAGTCTATGTTATAGTAACAGGTGACAAATGACAGTCGCTGGGATCCGACTTGCTTTTGTTATAAAGCTTCGGCATTGACGCCATAGCACTATTAAAGCGTCGTTAGTTTTGGCAATGTTTGGCTAAACATGTAACAGTACGTGAACGAGAAGTTGTCGTGGGTTTATATAGAGCAGTAAATTCACACATTTAGATAAAAAACCAACACACTGTTATGCAGTTTGGCGAAAATTTGATTGTAATAAACACTGTGCACATTTTATTAATAATAAATGAAAAAAAAAGGAGTTTTAATCCCGTTAAGGTTTTAGTCACGTCTAAACGTGTATGATTCGATGTCCATGGTCTTGAAGCTTCTGGAAAATATAAAATATTGGGAAATATTCAGCAATACCACGTCAGTTGCATGTAGTTATTTATTTTTGGTGTAAGTTTTTAAACATCATAATTTAAAAATATTTAGGTAATACCATCATATTTACATGCCAGTTTTGCATTACGTTAAAAAGGATAAATAAAAATGAGTCCTTTATGATAATGTCATTATTCAAATGGAAACAAATCATTTTACGCCGCGGGAGCTAATAATAAACCCTTTGTTCAGTAAATTACAAAATTCGAAAAACTCGCAGTGCTTTATTATAGCCCTATATATCTCTCACCCCATTTTTAGGGTTCCCTACTCCCGAATAAAGAAACGGAACTCTAAAAGGATTATTTGTGTGAATGTCTGTCCATCTGCCACAGCCATTGTCCCTGCATTTACTGAACTCATTAGGATGAAATTTGGGACACAAAGCGACACAAACGCGCCTGCGTCTATAACCTGACTGTACCAACATTCCATATAAGTAGTGATAGGAAACTCGCAATTGGGCGATTTTTTTGTTTTTATTGTGCTATACCTATTTTAGCGCATTTGGGAACTCTTAAAACAATACATCAACTATGTATGATATACATATGTACATAGGTAGGTATCTACAATGTACGTACATATAATTCACTTATAAGATCTAAATGTATTAGACATGTTTACTGCAAAAATAAATCTATTTTATTCTATTCTATAGCAATCTCACCTTAAAACAAGTAACTGCATAGAAAGTTGTTCTTTAGAAATTTAAACCAAATTCACTTTGGTATAGCGGCTCTATTGTAGGTAATCTAAAAATTAGGAAATTAATTATTGAATGAAGGCACAAATACATACAGTACGATAATATATATAAGTACGAATATGTTAAAAGTAGTCTAGCAACAGCTGGCGAAATGTTATTAAATAATGACTTGCAACCTTGTGCAAAATGCAACCTTTGTTAATGTTGCTTCCTATAAACTTGAGAATGTAGATTAGTTTGCGCAAAGGCACGTGACCGGCGCCACTGGGGAAAGGTGAGAAGACCTCGGCCATCCGACCGGCTATCATAATTGTCTGAAATGTTCGTTATGCAGCCATGACGTAATCAAATGTACAAACCGAAACGTCATCTAGGGTTACAAGTGCGGACTTCCAAATTATTACTTAGCTGACCGAATTATATCAAATTGTGGACGTTGGTTATTGACGGAATAGGACCGGTCTACGGTGTACCGAGAGAACATTGTACAGGTACGTCAGGTACACCGCAATACATGGTAAAGCAATACTTGAGAGAATGTGGGTGGTTACGAAGATGGTTATTTTTGTTTGGCAACGCGTTTTGCAACCGGCATGCCGGTCAGAGCACGTGATTAGTCCGAGATACCATTGCCCGCGGGAAAATTAATCCCCTCGAAGGCTAAAATGATTAAATGTATGAGATTTGAACAAAACAAACTAAAAGGAAGGTCAATTAGAACGCAATGAGTTTTTTTTATATCCATCAACACGAGAAGAATCGATCAATCAAAACAAATGACCTATCATAAAGTAGAGGCTTGATTTTTATCACAGAAATAGAATATTTAACAACTACTATTTACTGTCCTACGCAGCACGTTTGAAAAAGCCATTTGTTCGACTGCATTTGTATTTTCGTATAGAACTAGCAGCCAGATAATGCTTTAATAAAAGCTTTAAACATGAATATAGAGAACTCTCCTTATGTTTTAGCGTATCGGCAACGTTATCGAAATAAATCGCCAGTGTATTCAAAATATAAAACCATAAAAGACAGCGTGAAGACGATTGGAAAGGAGTATTGCTCCGAATCATCGATTTGCGGACTAAAACATCTAGTGAACGATAACACCACGCATATCGAGAGGTATGTATGAGCAGAACGTGAAAGTACTAAGTAAGATACCCGTTCGTAATGCTTCTTGCTTGTTCTGAACTTGTTTCGCTGGCTTAGTCTTGTTTGTCGTAATTACCCGCCTTTTGCAGATCGTCCGCTATTACGTTACTTAGCGGTTATGTCACGTAAGTGCTCTTATCTTCACAGGATCATTTGGGTTATAATCTTGATTAGTGCAATCATGTGTTCCGCATCCTTAGTGTGGTTTACTTTTAGTAAGTACTATAAGGCGCCATTGGTGACGACTCAAATGCCTGAAGGAGTATCCGTTAGCACCATAATCTTCCCAGCTGTTGGAATCTGTTCGAATAATAGGATCAGCAAGCGAGCCGTTACTGAGCTAGCGGATAAACTGTAAGTCAACAGTTTCAAAATCATTAGGACATGTTGAAGGCTTACCTACTTTCGCTAATTGATTTTGGCAGGCTTAAGGAAGAACGTAACAAGAAGTATAACAAAACAGAGATGATGTCGCTCCTTTTTGTCCTGGGTCAGTTGTACAACCTGCAAGGTTTGAATGAGAGCGACATGCGACCGAAGCGCCTCCACGCCGCGTTGGGTGATTATGACGTCACAGAGCTTATGCGAGACGTGGGTATCATCTTATTTTTAAAAGCTTTTATTTAACTTGCAATGTAAGTATGTATGTATGTATGTATCTAAGTATGTTTGTTCGGGTGAAATCTTGCAACTCAATTTTGAAGCAGATATCGTCAACCGATTGAGCTGAAATTTTGCATACTTACTTAACTTTGATGACAATAAAATAATATGTTACCATGGGGCTGATCTGATGATGGAGCCGGAAGGTGGCCATAGGAACTGTATAATAGAAAAAGCAATCCTACCGAGCTTGGGCTCTTTAGAATCGTCTCAGTGAGCATTTGATGGATATCCAAAGAAAAGTACAGTCGGCTATAAAAGCTTGCCACTAAAATGTCATTTTTGACAGAAACTTATTTAATACGATGTGGCACATATTTAGCAATTTATTTTTATGGTTTCGTACCTCGAAAAAAAGAAAACACTTAAGTAATAGGATCACTAACAAAACCGTCCGTCTCTGCCTGTCTGTCAAGATAATTGTAAACATATTTTGCTAGAAAATACAGGATCTCATGTAATACAAACTAGGTGTAGAATCTGGAAACTCTTGACTTGTAGTCATAACGCAGAAACCAAATTATTGAAGTACAGATAACTCAGTTACGTTAACTTTAAAGTTACACCTTATTTGTATGCAACGTCAGAAATACCAAGTGCAATGCAAACTTAGCATAACCAGGTAGTACATTTGCTGATTTCTTTCTGAAGTTAAATTTAGTACCTTCTTAAATACGCATATTGCGTTGTAGTGGTACAGAAACAGAACCTTCGCTGTGCAAGTCTGACTCGCACTTGCCCGTTTTTTGGGGTTCCGTACCCAAAGCCTGTCACAAGACCCTATACGGATACTCAGTCTACGCTGTCTGTCTGTCTGTTATTTATAAGGTTATATTTTGGAATCGTTATATGGTAGAGACTATGGTAGAAAAATAACAATAAAAATTCGAAATTTTAAAACAGTTTAACATTAAAGCGTGTAGCAAAAACCATACAAAAAAAGGTGTTTTTTTTTTATACTTGATGGTACGGACTCCTGTTTGAACTTTTTTATTATTTTGCAGTTGACGCCTAATTGCAAGGATTTGCTGCTGAGATGTGCGTGGAATGAGAAGCCGGAAGATTGCGAACACCTCTTCAATTTTCGGCTCACGATGAACGGATTTTGTTGCACGTTCAACTATCTTCGCCAGTCTGATATTTTTGAAGAGTATGCTCATCATAAATATCTAACTATTCTTCTCTCTTTAACTCTCTATTCTTTTCTCATGTCGATACTTTCAATGTAAAGATGCAATAACCGTGGCGTACTACCAGGGGTGCCAACTTACCCCTAAATTTAGGGGGGAAATAAGGTGAATGGGGATTTTTTGGGGCCTAAATATATTTAGGGGTATATTTAGGATTCTTTACATACCATATTTGTGTGGTAATTATTACTGGAAAACGTGTTTAAGATGTGAGAATCTAAATTATTACTGGAAATGGAATGCTCTCGATACCGCAGTGTATCCTACTCTCTGTTGCTCGAACTCAAAAGTGCGACTGAGAAGGAAATACTATGATTTGTTACAAATTGTAGAAGTTGAGACATATAATTGTTTTATTTTACCTATATTATCAAAAAAAAAGATTGTTTAGTTTTAGGGGGTTTCAACTTAGGCTATAGGGGTAAAAAACTGGAGTTGGCAACCCTGCGTGCTACGCATTGGTCGGTCGCTTATACCTATGTAGGTTTCATAGTAGGTAATCCATAGTAAGTCCACTGGAGCGGAGATGTGTAAAATTGACCAATCACACTGCTCTGATTTGAATGAACTTCTTATGAGCTTCACAAAGACGGAGCCTGATTGGTCCATTTTGCCCGCTCCGCTTCAGTGGACAGGAAGCCTAGGGATCGCAGTCGCATGTTTACGAGCATTTTTTTATGGAACTAATACTTACTTATCGACATAATTGATTTTATTCGAACATTTATTAATCCGCAAGGTTTGATAAAAATTGTACGTACTTACCTAACTTTTCGGCCTTGCGCCTTCTTTTCTCTCATACGTCTGTCTCTCCTCAATCTTGTAGGTACTTATATTTAAAAAGTAGTGTTAAAAATATTAATGTACGCGACTTACACTCTATATTTCAGCAGAAACAGCCATCACCGCAGCATGGACATGTACAAATATGGAAATAAATCTACTTTTGACTTCGATATGGGACTCAAAGTGCTTCTAAAGATAGACGACAGCGATGACTTCTACTATAATATACCGTCTCTTGGCTCGACAGTATGTATTTTGTTAAATTGTCCTTAAATGAGTGATAACAATAGCTATAAGACTTCCTTTTTTAAATTTCATGAAAGTCTATCTACGTAAAAAGTTACGATGATAATTAAAACAATTATTTACGCAACAAGCTTTTATTGCCGACCGAACGAACAAACAATTGACGACGATACCTGTTTTGATTGAGCACAAACGTCAATTGTTCGTCAAGCTCAAAAATGAGCTCAAGCTTAAGTTCCCATGATCTGGCCTTCCAACTCCCATATCAAATTACTCATGCATATCACATAAGAATATTGCTTTGACACATCGTCCGCCCCGGGGAGTAAGTCAAATTAATCTTGCATTGACTAGTTAAATCATGTATTTATTTACTAAAATGTTTGTACCCTTAAATCAACGGGCCTCTCGTACCTCTCTGCTTTATAATTGACAACATTTAAAATTTTCAAATAGTTCAGTTAAAAATAATTTCATTGATTTTTTAGTACGGAACCCAACACTATTATATTTATTTGATTATTCCGACTAGTTTTGAAATTATAAAAAAAATGTGAAAGCAGCGTCATCTAAGAATCGGCCCTCTACATGACGTCTCCTAGTGGAAAATTTGTAAGCCATAACACACAAAAAATAAGTGGTCCAATTTACATACTAAATCTACCTTAGTAATATGATTTTCTGCGCTGTGACCCAATTACTGGTCGCCTACGACCTTTCAGAATGAAGAACTCTTCAAATGAATTTTTCAATCACAAATTGGGATATTTTCAAAAATATACAAGTGTTGTAATATTTCATTTATATCCTTTATTTAAAAATATCGGAAAAAACCCCGGGTAAAAAAATATGTTGTCAATTATAAGTGATATGATATCATAACGATGGAATCATTCGTAAAATACATTGCAATGAAGAATCTATAATAATGAAATAATGAACTTTATTCTGCAAGTAGGCCACAAGGGCACTTTTACATGTCTGAGTCTACCGGCATTTCACAAGAGGAGACCACTGTTGAGAAGAAATGCCAAAAGAAACTCAACAGTCAGTCATTTTTTCATAAAGGATAAGTACTTAACGATTACAGTCATATGAACTTAACTATACGTAGTTCTCGAAGAAAACATATTAAAAGTGTATTCTAATATATAATATATAAATACTTATAACTCTGTATTGGTATTTCAGTTGCAGTTCTCAGATGCGTACGATTTTCCTGATGCGCCAAGTGGGAGCTTTGCTATGAAAATTATCAGCCCTAGTGTTCAGGTAAGTAGGGAAATAGGGATAACTAATGTTGAATTCTACTTATCTAATGTCATGAAATAGAGAAAAATAAACAAATTACAGGGACTTTGAGAAATATGAGACTTCAAAGGTGCGTTATAAACAAGATTATTTTAAAGTAAAAAACCGGCCAAGAGCATGTCGGGCCACGCTCAGTGTAGGGTTCCGTAGTTGCCCATCCTTCACAATAGGCTTAAAACAGCGGTTTTAAGCCCGAGGTTTAAATTACGAGAAAGATTTCAAGCTCTATAAAAAGATCGTAAACGCCAAAGTAACTGTAATTACTTATTAGTTATTACCTTCTGGAAGTTATCGATTATACGCGCCAGATTGAGCAAAATGTTTAATACAGTATGGCACTTAACTAATATGTGTAACGTTCGAAGTATAAGGACACCGCGCGGCACTTACGTCATTATAAGAAAATTATGAATTTTTGCGATAACTTAAAAACGGCTCGACCGATTTTATTAAATATAGTTTTCATTGAAAGTGCTTGTAAGGTCTCATTTTTATAATTTTTTCCATAATTTTTTGACCCGTGTGTTGAGGTCAGGTCTCAACAGGGCGGCTTCTTCGGCTCAGCTCGTAGTGGACTGTATGATGATGATGGTTCGGGGTCTTCCTGTATCAGCTTGTTCGGTTCGGGTTCGGTTCGGTTCGGTTCTGGATCAGCTTGAAGGCTCAGGTTTGGTTCGGATCGGTTCGTTTCGTTCGCGACGAAAACGGGCCGCGACGAAGTCCAAACGTATGGACACGTAAACGCGACGTAGATCGGGCCGCGACGTAGTACACACGTAAGCGACGTGGTGTACACATAAACGCGACGTAGATCGGACGCGGAGTACGGACGCGGGATGTACGGGGCGCGACGTAAACCGCAACGTAGATCTGCCGTAGATTCGACGTAAGCGCAACGTAGACCGACGTAAACGCGACGTGAATGTGGTACGGCGTAGCGATGGACGCGTCCAATTATTCGGAGCTCGACTGACGGACAGGACCTCGACGAATAGCTTGGACCGACGTGCAGGCTGGAGCTCTTGATAGCTGGAGGTAGGCAGGATCTTGAAGTGAATAATAAGACTGGTTCTTCGGTAGTGCATAATTTTTTTTTTTTTTTTTTATAAGACATGACTTGAACTGTATCAGGGCTGGTTAGCCCTCACTACCAGTAGTCGGACTTTGTGTGGGAGTATAACCCGCTAATGGGATTATCTCCGCGCCACAGGGGTAATTTGGGTTGGGGTGACGCGGGCGCACTGGGCGCATGGACTGCGTCGTGAATAGACTGAACCGAATCAGTCTGACTTAGGGCGGGAGGAGAGTGAAAAGAGAATCGGGTTATGAAAAAAGAATAAACGCGAACTAAGTAGCGGTAGTTCCCCGCCGGCGGGGATTACGCTGAGGTGCCGTTCGGAGAGTTCGCGGCGACCATCGCTTGGATGGTTTCCGTGATCTCATCGTCCGGGTCAGATAGTACATGCTTCGGACGTCGGGTAAACCGACCTCTTTGCAATAACAATCTGTGAGGTGGATCCACAGAGGGATCGGGAGCTCGAGCTCGCATAAATTTATTTGTGTTCATCTTCTTATATAAAATCCGAGGCTCGGCTCGTCAGACATAACTCCTGTGAGCGGGATATTCTTATTGAGAACCAATCAGAGTCGAGTGCGCGTTCACTTCCCCTCGGGAACGCCCCTTTCGGTCAAGTGCGTTAATTTTTAATTTACAATGTTCTAAAACCTGCTCCTCGCTCTGATTGGCTCCACAGTTTTGGGCTCTGAACAATAACGGCCGTTTTTTGGTCTATCATAATTGCTCATTAATTAACATATCTCGGCTCATTGTAGTCCGATTTACATTCTTTATATCCCGTTAGACGGGGCTCAGTAAGGGTTCTTAGAAACTAGTTGAACCTTAGGGTTCAGGTAACAGGGTTCGGTTGTACCTCGTGGATAGTGGGTAACTTTCGTGAATAAGAATTTGGCAAGATTGATCCTGCTGATTCTTATTTACATTTGCTTACGGTAGGGCTTCAATTTATGTGATTTCGTTACAGGGGATTCGGGTCTATTGTTATATACTAAGGGTTCGTTATTCCCCTATGTATTTGAGGCGGTAGATGGCCTTATGTAACCGGATTATAAAACTTTTACGTTTTGTGTTAATCTTCATAACGGTTCACGTGATCGAGTTACATAAGGTATCTTGCCGCCTCGGGTGTTTCACGGCGGGGTGCTACGTCCCCGGCCCATTTACCTTTGGTTCAATAAGGGTTTCGTGACGCCTTATTTAACCAGTACCTTATGGACTGTAGGCGCAACTGATTTGCAGGTAGGATCGGATGATTTTACCTTGGGGTTCTTATTGCATCTTTTATGTGCTTTATATTAAGTATATAAGGATCATTAAGTATATAAGGATCATGTCGGTAGCTTTTATGTACCTTACTTATGTATATATGGATCTTATGACAGCTTTTATGTGTCTAACTTATAATTATGAGATCAAGTAATATAATTATATTAATCAGTGTTATTCTAACTTAGCCTAATACATAAGTGACTTCACGGCGTTACATTGGTTCGCTGTCGGCGTGGTTGCTGGCGTTCCCAACACCGTGGTTTAAAAGTTAGAAGGGGCTATTTTTTGGATTTCTAGAGCGAATATTTACAGAACTGCTGACTTTATAAAAAAAAAAGATGTTCGGAGAACCTTATTATTTTTAAGACCTATTCAACGACAACCCACACACTAGCGTAATAGGAACGAAAAAAGAAACACCCCCACTTTAGGTGTACGGGAGGTACCAGAAAAAAAATTTTTTTTTTAGTTTTTATTTTACCGTTTTGTCGGCGTGATACATACACATACTCATACCAAATTTCAGTTTTCTAGTACTAATGATCACGGAGCTAAGCCGCAGACGGACAGAAAAACAGACTGACATACAGACGGACATGGCGAAATTATAAGGGTTCCTAGTTGACTACGGAACCCTAAAAAGATAAATTGTAATATTATCAGAATCCTCTTAATTCTCATGGTCAAAATGGAAAATTACATATTTTCTCTATACAATTAATATTGGTAATATACATATAATCATAGAAAATGACGTGACGTATGGAGCGTATCCAGCGCTCTGTAGGAATGTCGAACTTTAACGATAATTTCTGACTTTTAGAGCAGTCTAAACGTAATTAGTCCCATATAGACATTTAACCCAACCCCAATAAAAAGTAGGATTGATTGACAACCACAAAAAATATGTCATCAACATGCCTATACTCATACTCTGTACAATAAATAAATACACATCATGATCATGATGATTATTATTTAATTCAAAGTATGCTAAGAACGCAGTCTTTATTTACTTTCACCCTTGCGTTTTTAATCGTCGCTTCTTTTGCAGCTTTGAATTACCTAATACCTTAAAATACGTAACCGATATCGTCAGACGCACTTAAAACGTAAAATGTGTAAATGGATCTCACGTAGTTTTTTTAATGCAGCATAATTATATATGATAAATGATAAATAAGTAAATAGAATCTCAAACTGAAGTACTTACCAACGTATTAATATTTTGTTCCACGCAATCCCCGCAGATGACGGTAATGGTGACAGCAAGCTTCACGGAGGCCTCCCGAGACATCCAGCACGTCTCCGTCAAACTCCGGAGCTGCCTTTTTTACGATGAGTCATCCTACCTCCCCTTCTACACCCACAGCGACTGTATGCTCAAATGCCGAATGCTATTCTTACTGCAGAACTGCAATTGCACACCATTTAATATGCCCAAGATCAATGATAGGAGGACTTGTGACATGCAGGATATACCGTGCCTTGCGATATACTATGGTGAGTAGAAATATTGTGAGATAATTGTAGTTCATTACTAGCCTCCCGAGACACAGCTACAGCACGTTTCAGAGGCCTATGATGGTTGCTTTTATCACGCGATAAATAAGTGACAAAGCATCCGTCACTTTTGACAGAATGAGAGTGTAAGTGACAGATGCTTTGTCACTTATTTATCACATGATAAACGTAACCATCATAGGCCCCCAGTTTGTGTTGCTTGGATGTTAAATACTATACCTATAAATAAATAAATATCGGATAACATACACCAATCGATCTAGTTTCAAATTAAGCTCTAGTAGGCTTGTGTCACTTGACTGATGATGTACCTATTCGGGTTATGTTTCTTTCCTTTCCTATGTTTTGCATATAATTTCTTAACTCATTTTCAACTCACTTTCACTCACTTAATTCGTAAGTTTCATTGTAGTTTGAGCATCAGATTTTTTCGTAATCACCAGCGTGACTATACTCGAATTATTCGGGCGTGAATTCTGCAATAATTACTATTTAAAATGATAACTCACAATCGTAGATCAATCATCCTTAGCCACTGAATCATTGCAAGGCCGAAATAAATGATTGCCGTCATAATTTAAGTAGCCATGTTATTTCGATATGGCTCAAAGGATAAACGAAGTAACTGCATAAATAGCTTACTGAATTACTGCGTTTTAAGTAGCAGGATCGCAAAATACATTAATCTGTTAAGCTACATAATTGATGCAAGGTCAATTTTAATAATGATAGACAATCCATGAACCTTAAGTTCCAGTGAGTAGTCATTAGATGATGTTGCAATAGGTAGAAACACTTTGAGCAAGAGTACAAATTCATTGAGTTACTGATACTCGTATCAGTAATAGGTGACCATATCTTACTCTATCTTTACAGGTACTATACCCTTGGCTATGAAGAAAACAATAGTCATAGTCAATACGCATAAGTTGGAGTTGCAAAATGTACAAACCTCTTAAATATGCTGACTCACGATTACGCATACGTACTGAACTTGCATCATTATTTTTAATTGGGATATACCTACCGATTTTTACGACCTATGTTCATTCAAAATCGATTTCTTGGGTGGGGCTCTTATACCGCAATAAACAATTACCTATATTGTAACAATTGGCAAACGGATGAAAGTATTATTTTAAATTGGCCTAAGTACCTATATTTTACGATTCTAACAAAAAAACCGGCCAAGAGCATGTCGGGCCACGCTCAGTGTAGGGTTCCGTAGTTGCTCATCCTTCACAAGAGACGGGCTTAAAACAGCGGTTTTAAGCCCGAGGTTTAAGTTACGAGAAAGATTTCAAATTTTGTGAAAAGGTCGTAAACGCCAAAGTGACTGTAATGACTTATTACCTTCTGGAAGTCAACTTACGTCCTTTTAAAGAAAATTATGAAATTTTGCGATAACTCAAAAACGGATGGACCGATTTTGTTCAATATAGTTATATTCAATATAATATAAGGTTTCATGAATTTTTCCATATTTTTTTGACCCGTGGTTGAAAAGTTAGAGGGGGGGGACACTATTTTTTTTATTTTCGGAGCGAATATTTACAAAACTACTGACTTTATCAAAAAGTAGTTGACTACGGAACCCTAAAAAGGTGTCATTATTTATGAAGTTTATCCCAATGATTAGACTTTCAAGAGAAGTTTACTGACCATTATATATTACATAATTGCCTCCCGATAGCCCCGATACTTATGAAAAGCTTCAATCGGCTGTGCTACTAACACTTACAATAAATGTCTCACAACATTTTACTCCCCAGCTCAATCCATCACTGTTCGACCTGAGGTAGAGAAGATCCCGCCAGAGCTTGAACTGGAGAAGGTGGGGGGAGGAATCCCCTGCCCTATGTGCTATCCGTCATGCTCCAAAACAACCTACAGCTATGATTTCAACAACGTCGTCATCTTTCCCAACTACTTGAACAACCAGCCCGATGAAGACCGAGATGATTGGCTGTGAGTTTTTATTTATTATTAGAGGGTGCCAAGTACTTTACCAGTGTTAAACTTTTGTCTTTATAGGTAAAAAATATCCTATAATCATCTCTGGATGTCCAGCTAACCCTGTACCTACCAAAATTGGGTAAAATCCGTTCATGATCAGAGGTTATAGAAAATTTACCAAAACAATTCCTCAACCGCGCTGTTAAGTTTATTCCTAAAATAATTACCTCTCCATGGAAAAGTTATTTTCAAAATAATTATAGAATTTTATACAATAGGTGCAGCGGGCTCATTTGACATTGAAGAAGGTAAAATACGCAATGATCATTAGCGCCCAAAAGTACCTAGGAGTACTACCAGTCATTAGCAAATTTTTTTGCAAGATGGTTACGACTACCTTAAGATAAGGTAGAAGGTGCTAGTTTTAGGGGGTCCAAACCAAAATTACCTGGATGACTGTGAGAAAAGAATGGTACGAAAATCATATATTTTTGCTCTACTTAGTGGAGGTATCGTATTGCCCCAGATAAAAACATGTTAAAATATACTTAAACAGTTAGTTTGAAAATAAAAAAATATGTTAGGTAAGTATCACACGTTACCAATTTATTTAATATATACATATAATAAATTAAAGAAATAAGTATAAACATAAACTATCACATTTACACAGTTCCATGTTTCTTTCAATTGTCGCGAAAATTCAGGGCTAAGGCCAATAATGCTACTTCATAACACGTAACAAAAGCATATCATTAGCTCTTCAGACATCTAACGACGAATCTCAAACGATTTAAACGCACAGTTATTAATCGGACTTTCGTTTCTGAAAGCAGCCTTCTCAATTCTAGATTTGGGGCTACCAACAGTTTGCAGCCAGGTCTTCATATCTGCTACGGCTTTTGGAGAACCCTGCATCTGGCCAACCACAGTTCCTTGGGCGGTGTTCATCACCCAACCTTTTAGTCCCAACTCAAGTGCCTTCTTCTGTGTATGTTTTCTGAAGTACACACCTTGCACTTTGCCGAAAACTTCAAAATCTGTGGAAGTCAACTTTATCGCCTTGTTTTCCGTCATTCTTAATTTTTCAATATATTCAATTGCAATGTAATATATAAATTTTGTAAAGGAATATAATACTCACAAGGTCTAAATAGGGTTTTTGACGTTGTTATTGTTTGAGTATCTATTGTGTTGTTTGGGAAACGGAATTCGTGCCGGCCAGTTGCCTATGGCGATGAGAAGGTTGCTATGCAACTGAGTTTCGTTCCATCCAGGACATTGTTTTGATCGATTACTGACCATTTGTAAACGGATTTAAACCTTATTGCAACGTAACGTGCATGTAACGTGATATGTTAAATGTGTCTTCTGTTCTGCATTCCCATGGCATAAGGTTGCCTGTCCTAAGCGGATCGGAAAAATTAACCAATCAGGCTGCATCTTTGCGAAGCCTGAAATAAGTTTCGTTTAGGTACCTATAATTTTTTTATAAAACCTAATTACTTATGCGTTTTTTTCTGTATATTCTTAGAGGAACTATGTAGGAATTGATTTTTAGGGTTCCGTACCCAAAGAGTAAAAACGGACCCTATTACTGAGACTTCGCTGTCCGTCCGTCCGTCTGTCACCAGGCTGTATCTCAAGAACGGTGATAGCTAGACAGTTGAAATTTTCACAGATGATGTATTTCTATTGCCGCTATAACAACAAATACTAAAAATAAAATAAAATAAATATTTAAGGGGGGCTCCCATACAACAAACTTGTTATAGATTATGGTACGGAACCCTTCATGCGCGAGTCGGACCCGCACTTGCTCAATTTTTTTTTCATACTTTTTGCTACTCTATAGCGCTATTGCGAACGGCATTGGAACAATTATTAATTTATCGTTTGTTCCTTACCCCTGGACACTTTTTCAAATTCTCCTTCTCTTGCTACACCTTCCCTTTTACACTCCATACGTGAGGCAGAGCAAGAGTGGTTTTAGGGTTCCGCGCCCAAAGGGTAAAAAACGGGACCCTATTACTAAGACTCCGCTGTCCGTCCGTCTGTCTGTCTGTTTGTCACCAGGCTGTATCTCATGAATCACAATAGTTAGACAGTTAAAATTTTCACGGATGATGTATTTCAATTGCCGCTATAACAACAAATACTAAAAAAACAAAACAGAATAAAATAAATATTTAAGGGAGCTTCCATACAACAAACGTGATCGGTTGCGTTAACTTTGCACCTCATTTGTATTCGGCGCCATACATATGGCCAGTTAAGATGGGATATGTATTTGTACGGAACCCTTGGTGCTCGAGTCAGACTCGCACTTGGCTGGTTTGATTTTTGATGATATATGCCTTTATCAAAAAGCGTTAAAACACAGTGCAGACTTCATGGATAGTAAACTAACAAACGCGAGATTAACTGTATTATTAACTGTATTAGGTACTTAAATATGATACCGAAGTCAAGTGTGGTCTTCAGTATGGACAATATTAATACCAGCCTTAGTTTAATACCTAAAATGATCCAAACAAGTACCAATGTTCTAACCATACATATTATATTACAATTATTATGAAATTTACGTCGCTTAAGTCGTAGGTAGGTACCTACTGTTTTATCAATAACAACGATTCCACCTCGTCAACGTAGAAAAATTGCCTCTACCAATTGTTCAGGCGCGTATTTAAAAAAAATAAGAATGTCACAAGTATTTTTATTTTGCGGACATACCATGGTGATAGCTCCACTGATTGTGGTTCAATTTATACTTGTTATGTAAATATAGGGAAATATAGAGAATTATGAACAAAATTACTGTTACAACATACATTTTACTATTTAACAGACAACTTAACGGCGAATCTCAAAGCTCCTAAAGCTTGCTTCCTTGATGGGTCCCTCATTTTTGAATTCAACCTTTCCGATTCTAGACTTTGGACTTCCAACCCACTGTAGCCAGCTCTTCATACTTTGCACCTTATCTGGAGCTCCCTGGAGCTGACCAATCACAGTTCCTTGGGGAGAGTTCATGACCCATCCGCTCACTCCTAAATCGAAGGCCTTTTTCTGTGCATATTGTCTGAAGCAAACGCCTTGTACCTTGCCAAATACTTCGAAGTCTGTAGTATAGACTGACTTTGCCGTAAATGACATGCTTCAATTTATTTTATTATCCTTAGTCAGAATATATTTTATTTATTTTCTACTTTTTATTACAAAATTCTAGTCTTGAAATGACGGTTGACATGTCATTTTTGAGGTTTTTAATTCGCCTATGGTTTTGTTTAACTTTCTCCTTGGAAAACAACGACTGTGAGATTCAAGTCCAAATGGAAAAAGAAGGTTTTTACTCGGGTATTTGTGTCGTGGATAATATTGTTTTTTTCTTTTCTGTGATCAAGCTTAGTACCAATAGTGTTTGGCCAATTAAATACAAGCACCTAGTCTTTATTTAATATATCGATATTATAAGAAACGAATGGAATATAGGTACTATTACGGTGAGAGTTAGTTACACAACAACAGGTCTATGATGGTTGCTTTTATCACGCGACGCGATAAATAAGTGATAAAGCATCCGTCACGTTTTTACAAAATGCGAGTGAGTGACTGATACTTTGTCACTTATTTATCACGCGATAAACGCAACTATCATCATGCACCTCTAGCACATATGTGATACGTGATTATTTCTTTCTCGCGCGCACCTCGGTCTGTGCAGTATCTATCTCTTTCTATACAGTACTGTGATAGAGTTATGGCCTGATGGGTGACGCTTTGCCCTATAAGAGGCGCGAAGCATAAGTAGTTGTGCTAGATAGGCTGGTGGCCTTATTAAGCTACCTAGTCAGAAGGCATCTAATTTTGCTTAGAGCAACTCAAACTGATAGAAGGAACTGTAAGACCGGTCGGCGGTCGTCTTAGTTATGATGAATGTATTACCACACATGTCTTCTTTCGTGCTTACAGACAACTAGGATGACAAAAATCAACTAAGTACCTATTTAGGTATGAAATGCGTGGCATAAAGGCATGAAATGCGTGGCATACAAATAAATTATTATGAATGGCGTTTTGTAAATTTCGCTGCACACGTTTATAGAAGTTAGTTGAAGCATGTTTTAAACAACAAAGCAACGAGCTAAACTCGTGAATAATGTGAAGCGTTGTTATGCGCGGCGTGTTTCAGAGTCGGTGCCAACTTTACGGGAGCCTCGATTGTGCACGTCAAGTACGCTAAAGAAGTGGCGGACTGTTACGGACAGAATGTTATTATGAAGTGGTTCGATTTAATAAGTAAGTATATCTTTATAAAGGAGGTAGTGCTGGTATTTGAGCGATGCATTGACCCAGCATGGACTATATTACGGCGCGACTATATGTACGATCGGCATTAAAAGTAACTGACAATTTTATTACTGGCTCATGTCAAATTACATAGGTACTAAAATTATCAGCGGCTGTTGCTGCTAACTGTATAGTCCAGGAATTTTAAATACGTACCTTTTTCGCTCTTGTCACAATGAGAATATTAAGGGAAAAAAAAAGTTAAATAAGAAAAGAACCGAATTCAAAAGAACTTGAAAAGCCAAAAATAACCCGTTCATGAATAGAATATTACATTTGAATCTATACATGAAGTTGATAGAGCTGTTTAACTGACTTCCAAGAAGAGGAGGTTCTCAATTCGGTTGTATTTTTTTAAATCATGGTTACTTTAGAACTGCGTCATTTATAAACCGCCGTGGTTTTTTTTTGTGAGAGCAGACAACTCCAAGTTGGTCCGACAAATTTCGGTAAAGACCATATTACAAGATCCGTGTTTCATTGAAGTCCTTGTTATTTTTTAGTTATTTTCTGGAGAGGTCAACTATGTAAATGTGCGGATGAGGAGTTGCGTTGTTGGCCGGTTCCCCAACGACTAGATTAACTGGTATTATAAAACCTAGTCCGGGAGAAGAAAGTTATTACGTGGTTGATTTATTGACGCAACATTTATCACGTAAGATCTAAGAATACTAATTTCAATGACATATGAAAAAAGTTTAACAAATAATCATTGTTTATCGAAATAGCGATCTCTTCCGGACATACCATACATAGATTAATTAGCGAGAGCTTGGAATTGCATTTGTAGTGGTTGTACGGTTCGCATGAAAAGGATAATAAAATCAGCCATTAAAATATACGCACAACGTAAATAATATGTAGAAGGTTACCTGGGTTGTTCTCATAAAAGTGGCATCGGCAGGGTAAAGTAAATGAAAAAAAAACGAAAAGGTATTTTTTTACCTTTTTAGATTTGAATATGTTTTTGAGTGCATCAATGATACCAAATTTGCGGGAGGGAACGAAATAGTCTTAAAAACGTAGAACTTATGACGAGTTGAAATTTTAGAGATACAGGAGAAAGTGACAATAGACAGGGTAGTAGGGAAAATGTGGCAGGGTAAAGAGAGTTTGAATAAAAAAAACAAGTTAACCACTAACGAAAAGGTATTTTTTTTACTTTTTAGATTTGAATATGTTTTTGAGTGCATCAATGATACCAAATTTGCGGAAGGGAACGAAATAGTCATAAAAACGTAGAACTTATGACGAGTTGAAATTTTAGAGATACAGGAGAAAGTGACAATAGACAGGGTAGTAGGGAACATGTGGCAGGGTAAAGAGAGTTTGAATAAAAAAAACAAGTTAACCACTAACGAAAAGGTATTTTTTTACCTTTTTAGATTTGAATATGTTTTTGAGTGCATCAATGATACCAAATTTGCGGAAGGGAACGAAATAGTCGTAAAAACGTAGAACTTATGACGAGTTGAAATTTTTGAGATACAGGAGAAAGTGACAATAGACAGGGTAGTAGGGAAAATGTGGCAGGGTAAAGAGAGTTTGAATAAAAAAAACAAGTTAACCACTAATCAACTATTTTATTGGACTTAAACTTAATATAAATCGACTGTTATGATTTTACGCCCTAACAGCCTCATGTTATGATTCAAGCAGCTTTCATATAAATCGACCGTTATGATTTTATGCCCTAACAGCCTCATGTTATAATTCAAACAGCTTTCTTTAGTTAAGTAGAAATAAAAACAACAACATTTTTTTAAACAATAATCAACTTTTTTTTGATAACAGTCTGAAGTATCATAGTCTTGTAAAATATCAAGCATGATGTATCATGACCGTATAAAATTAGATTTTTTATTTACGTTTTTTTTTTGGAATATACGAGTCCAAGTCCAAGCCGAACCAAACCTACTATAGTAATTCAAATATTTTCAGTTATTTATAATCACTTTTGGTTCAAGCTTTTGTCGCCAATCAATATATTAATATTATGCATTGTCATCAATATATTCAAACTAAGTGTGTAGACAGAATTCAATGGCGTGTAGTTGGAGAGGCCTATGTCCAGCTGTGGATAAGAATAGGCTGATGATGATGATGAAGTAAAAACTTTGTATAAATAGCGTTTTTTACTTTATCCTGCCATAAGAAACATTATCCTGGACATGTGTCTCTTTATCCTGTCAACAGTCACTTTACCCTGCAGAATGATTGCAGGATAAAGTTACACAGGGTATAGTGAAAAGCCGATTAACTAGCTATTATCTCCTAAACTGTTAATAATACAAATGTCATAATTTTAGTATAAATAGTTATACCTTAATACTGTTACGCCGTTAGGTTAGGTCAAAAAACTTTGAACGTCAATTTCAGTGCTTTAGAGGCGTTTTCAGCAGGCTGAAAAGTCATTTCAGGCCGTTTCAGAAGTTGCTCTATCACATATCTAAAGATCGAAATTTCACCCAAGTTGCCGTCGTTTTCAGGCGCCTGAAACATGTTTTCAGTCCGTTTCAGGGCACCCTCTATCAGATGACGCCATAACCTGAAAACCCGTTTTCAGGCGTTTTCAGGACCCCTTATGGGCCTCTGAAGCACAAATCGTTATATGGCGAAATATCCCGTAGGAGTGACAGAGATAGCACTAGTAGAATGAGATAGCTATACTCGGAACATTCGAGAAGTGTGTGACAGAGATAGGACTACTAGAAAGAGATAGCTATACTCGGAACATTCGAGAAAGGAGTGACAGAGAGTGCACCATTAGAGAGAGACATATATAGCCTCGAATGTTCTCGGTCCTCACACTGGACCTTACTAGAATATTCGCGATATGTGTGGACAACGCATCGAGAAAGCGGTTCCGCGGGATATATAAGGCGCCGACGGCCGGCGTGAGTTAGTTACATTCTAACTGCGATCGAGAGCTAGTACAAGGATAATCGGAGAGAAAGACTCTTGAGTGATTAGTGCGCTTAAGTACAGTTCGTGTGAATAGTGAGTGCATAATTTGTGAAATAGTGTTTGTGTTAATTAGTGGATTTTAAGTACAGTTCGTCTGAATTGTAAGTGCGTAATTTGAGTAATAAAGTGTGTGTTTTCATTTGTGGATTAATTTGTGCTTTTCTATCAAATACGAACCCCACGCTCGTAACATTTGGTGTCAGAAGTGCGGATAGAAAATGCCGTTAATGCCACGAGAAACCGAGCCGAAAGGAGTGACGACGCGAAGCCAAACATCTGGATCTGGAGACTCGACGCCTGGTACGTTGGAATCACCTGCTCCAGCTGCACAGGGAGTGGACCTTAACGCCATTTTTGTCCTCCTAAAGGAACAGGCCAGAAAACAAGAGGAACAGTCTCGCATCCTCCAGAATGAGCTTAGGGAACAAAAGGATCACCAGGAGGTACAGGCACGAATGCTTCGTGAGGTACACGAGTCCACGACTGAATGGAAGAAGGAGTTGTTCGAGGTCCAGGAAAAATTGGCCGATATGGATGAAAAACTGGAGAGTCGAGTGCATGAGGTCGATAAAAAAATTGAGACCTGTGAGAACCGCCTCCAAAAACTAGAAATAAAAGTGGCGAATGGTACAACCACCTGTGTACCCGACGCATCGGTGGCAGGAGGTGGTAGGTTCAAGGTACCACCTTTTGATGGTACTTCATCGTGGACCGCCTATAAGCTGCAGTTTGAGTCCGTTTCCCAGGCTAATGGCTGGAGTAAGGAGCAAGCCAGGACAGCACTGACTTTGGCGCTGCGCGACGAGGCCCTTACCATACTCGAAGCTCTGGGGAACGACCGGACGTACGACCGCCTTCTGGAAGCCTTGGAGGCACGTTACGGCGACAGTCACCCGGAGCACGTATACCGAGCCCAGTTAAAGGATAGGACGCAAGGACGTAACGAGTCCTTACAACAGTGGGCCTTGGAAATCGAGAAGTTGGTTAGGAAGGCCTATCAACGTACGTCAGCATCCTTTGTGGACAGTATGCTGGTGCAGGCTTTCATTGATGGGATCCGGGATCTGGAAGTGAGGGCGGCCGTGCGGTTGGGGCATCATGACAGCCTAAAGGATGCAGTTGCCCACGCTCTCGAGGTGGAAGCTGTACGACAGGACTCATCCAGGCCTTTCAGGGTGCGAGAAGTGTCGTCTACGAAGCCGGTAGATTCCCGCCGCGAATACGGGCCACGTTGTTACCATTGTGGGGAACGTGGTCATCTGCAGTCAGGCTGTCCGAAAAGGAATAGGAGGGACAGAGACCCCGCTCCGATGGCGAGGACAATAGGCTCTGTGGATTCAGAGCCCCAACAGGGAAACGAATAAAAGCCAGGACTATGGGACGAGTGCTGGCTGGTGGTAGAAATGTCCCAATTATGATCTCACAGGCGAACGACGGGAATAGTCTGGTTGTCATTGGAGAAATCTGTGGAATACCATGTCTCCTTACCATAGACACCGGAGCTTCTCGGACTGTGGTCAGCTCTCGGCTACTAAAACACCTGACCAGAGATCATCTAGTCCGACCTAGGCATCTCCAGCTGCAGACTGCTACTGGCCAGTACATTTCCGTCCAAGGAGAGCGGGAGTTGGCTGTGAAAATAGGTGAAAAAGAATACTGGCATAGAGTGATCGTTGCTAACATCGTGGACGACTGCATTATTGGATTGGATTTTATGAGGAGATATGACTGTAAAATCGACTTGAAGGTTGGAGTTCTAAAGTTTGGAGTTGATGAGATTCCTATACAAGGTGGAGTAAATGGAAATGTCTACTGTACCAGGAGAACCATTCTTCAACCAAGGTCGCAGGTTTTAGTTCCAGTGAAATTGCCGAACTCCAAAGGGCCGCAATCTCACCGCTGTGTGGTGGTGGAGAGGTTGGATGCTGACAAACCATGGATAACAGCCCGTACAATGGTAACCACGGCATCTACAGCATTTGTAAGGATCCTTAATCCAAGCGACACAGAATGCGTCCTCAATAAAGGAACGCTTGTCGGATCATGCGAAGAAATTTCCTGGTTACGAAGCTGTCGGGAATCTGAGGTAAGCGTGAAACCTGGGCATGTTAAGCCTTCAGTGGATGTTGAAAAGTTACTGAACGACTCCATGAAGGGCCTTACCAAGGAGGAATTCCTTAAGGCGCGTAGCTTACTGCTGCGTTATCGCAATATCTTTTCTACGCATGACGATGATATCGGAAGAACTGGAGTGGTCCAGCATGAGATCGACACTGGGGAAACCATGGCTATCCGACAGCGCCCTCGAAGAGTTCCAGTAGCTCGGGAGAAGGAGGTTGAGGGCATGATCGAGGAAATGCGAAGAAGCGGAGTTATTGAACCTTCAACAAGCCCGTGGTGTTCTCCCGTAGTTTTGGTTAAGAAGAAGGACGGCACCATGAGATTCTGCATTGACTACCGTCGACTTAATGATGTGACCAAGAAGGACAGCTACCCACTTCCTCGAATCGACGACACCTTAGACACGTTGAACGGAATGAAATGGTTTTCAACGTTGGATCTGAAAAGTGGCTATTGGCAAGTCGAAATCAAGGACAAGGATAAAGAGAAGACGGCCTTCTCTACTGGCAAGGGACTCTGGCAGTTCAATGTTATGCCATTTGGACTGTGTAATGCACCAGCCACATTTGAGAGATTAATGGAACAAATATTAGCTGGACTTCTAGGAGAAACTTGCTTGGTCTATTTGGATGACATCATTATCGTTGGTAGAGACTTCAACGACCACTTGAATAAATTGGAGCAGGTGCTAGCCAAACTACGAGGGGCAAATCTGAAACTCAGCCCAAAGAAATGCTCGTTTTTCAAACGTAAAGTGAATTACTTGGGACACGTGATTTCAAAGGACGGCATCCAGACAGATCCTGAGAAGATTAGCGCCGTGAAGGATTGGCCGACGCCTAAAGACAAGACTGCAGTACGTGCCTTTTTGGGGCTTTGCTCATACTACAGACGTTTTGTGAAGAACTTCTCTGATATAGCAAAGCCTTTGCATCAACTAACGGAAGAAAAACGATCATTTGACTGGAACGAACAATGTGAGTCAAGTTTCAACGAGCTTAAAGGAAGACTTTGTGAAACGCCAATATTGGGGTATCCAGACCCGGAGGTGGATTTTATTGTGGACACAGACGCTAGCAACACTGGAATTGGAGGTGTCTTGTCACAGAAGAAAGGAGATAATGAAGTTGTGATTGCGTACTTCAGCAAGTCATTATCTAAACCAGAGAGGAATTACTGTGTCACTCGGAGGGAATTGCTAGCAGTTGTCAAGACGTTACAGCATTTCAGCAAATATCTGTTGGGAAGAAAGTTTCGTATCAGAACTGACCATGTTGCTTTGAAGTGGTTGCTAGAATTTAAAAACCCCGAAGGACAAGTGGCAAGATGGATTGAACAACTGCAGGAATATGATTTCATCATCGAACACCGTAGTGGGAAATCACATGGAAATGCTGACGGCCTATCACGGAGACCTTGTGCGGACGACTGTAAACATTGCTCAAGACAAGAAGACAAGGAATGTGTTCGAATGATAAGAACTGATACGGTTAGCGACGAGTGGAATGATGAAATCATGCAGCAAGCGCAACAAGAAGACCCTGACGTGAGACCCATTTTTGATTGGATTAATGCAGATGTGCCTAAACCAAGATGGTGTGATGTAGCTCCGATGAGTGCGGTAACAAAAAGCTACTGGGCACAATGGGATAGCTTGGTTATGCATAATGGCGTTCTATGTAGAAAATGGGAATCAACAAATGGGAAGGATGCTCACCTGCAAATCATTGTCCCGAAGAAAAGGGTGAAAGATGTTTTGAGAAGCTTTCACGATGGAGCTTCCGGTGGACACCTTGGAGTAAAAAGGACACTAATGAAAATTCGGCAACGCTTTTATTGGATTCACTGCCGAGAAGATGTTGAAAATTGGTGTAAACGATGCACTAACTGTGCATCAGTCAAGGGGCCGCATACCCGTAGCCGAGGAGCACTCAAGTTGTACAACGTTGGAGCCCCTTGGGAAAGGGTTGCATTAGACGTCGCAGGACCATTCCCAGCATCTGACTCCGGAAACAAGTACATTCTTGTCGTGATGGATTACTTCACGAAGTGGCCTGAAGTATTTGCCATTCCAAATCAAGAAGCGGTAACCATAGCGGAAAAGTTAGTGAACGAAGTGTTTTGTCGCTTTGGAGTGCCACTCGAAATCCACAGTGATCAAGGAAGAAACTTCGAATCTGCGGTCTTTCAGGAGACTTGTCGCATAATGGGAATTCACAAGACAAGGACTACGGCGTATCATCCACAGTCGGATGGAATGGTCGAGAGATTTAACCAGACACTGGAGAGACATCTAGCCAAGGTCGTTGAGAGTCACCAAAAAGATTGGGATCGGCATATCCCCCTCTTCCTGTTGTCTTATAGGTCTGCAACTCACGAGAGTACGGCGGTTACTCCATCATACGCGAATTTTGGAAGAGAGCTCCGTTTGCCTGCGGATCTATTGACTGGACGTCCTCCAGATACACCAACGACCATCACGGAATATGCAAGTGATTTGAGGGATCGGATTGATGATGTTCACAGCCTGGTACGTGAGCATGGGCTCCACGCTAGCATAAAAATGAAAACCCGATATGACCGAAAGTCTTATCAAGTGGGTTTTGAGGAAGGTTCGTTGGTGTGGCTACATAACCCTATGCGACGAGTAGGAAAGTCCCCGAAACTATCTCCGAATTGGGAAGGGCCTTACAAGGTAGTCACCAAAATAAATGACGTCACGTATCGAATCCAGCGGAATCCTCGTAGTCCGAGCAAGATTGTTCATGTTGACCGGCTGGCCAGATACCACGGAAATAATGATGCTCGGGACGAGCATGTCTTAGGAGGGGGCAGTGTTACGCCGTTAGGTTAGGTCAAAAAACTTTGAACGTCAATTTCAGTGCTTTAGAGGCGTTTTCAGCAGGCTGAAAAGTCATTTCAGGCCGTTTCAGAAGTTGCTCTATCACATATCTAAAGATCGAAATTTCACCCAAGTTGCCGTCGTTTTCAGGCGCCTGAAACATGTTTTCAGTCCGTTTCAGGGCACCCTCTATCAGATGACGCCATAACCTGAAAACCCGTTTTCAGGCGTTTTCAGGACCCCTTATGGGCCTCTGAAGCACAAATCGTTATATGGCGAAATATCCCGTAGGAGTGACAGAGATAGCACTAGTAGAATGAGATAGCTATACTCGGAACATTCGAGAAGTGTGTGACAGAGATAGGACTACTAGAAAGAGATAGCTATACTCGGAACATTCGAGAAAGGAGTGACAGAGAGTGCACCATTAGAGAGAGACATATATAGCCTCGAATGTTCTCGGTCCTCACACTGGACCTTACTAGAATATTCGCGATATGTGTGGACAACGCATCGAGAAAGCGGTTCCGCGGGATATATAAGGCGCCGACGGCCGGCGTGAGTTAGTTACATTCTAACTGCGATCGAGAGCTAGTACAAGGATAATCGGAGAGAAAGACTCTTGAGTGATTAGTGCGCTTAAGTACAGTTCGTGTGAATAGTGAGTGCATAATTTGTGAAATAGTGTTTGTGTTAATTAGTGGATTTTAAGTACAGTTCGTCTGAATTGTAAGTGCGTAATTTGAGTAATAAAGTGTGTGTTTTCATTTGTGGATTAATTTGTGCTTTTCTATCAAATACGAACCCCACGCTCGTAACAATACAATATTAAAATGGTATTAGTAAAAAAACTGCCGTATTAATATTTTAAAATAATCATGCCAGAATAAAGTGTACATACCTGTTACAAACTCCGAACGTCACACTTCGAAAACTTGTCGACACAAGACCGCGGCACCTCACACACAAACCCTCACACCAGCGGCTAGAACCATACTGACTGGACGTGTTTTGCGTGTATTAGGGTTCAATAAGACTTTCTATGTGTGAGTGAGGTGCACTACCGCGAACGCACAGGATGTAGAGAAAATATCGCTGGACAAACTTCGAACGTGAATATTTGTGTTAAAAAGTAATCTAAAGATCCGGTGCAACGTCATATTTAATAATGTAATAGTATAGTTTCTATAAAAAACGATGTTTTATTATCATAGAACTGTAGTTCAATAATCTAAAGAGCTAAAACTGGAGCAGTGTCGAGTTTGGACAAGGCAGGGCACAGTGAAAAACGGTATTCTATATTATTTTTTTACAAAAGTATTATATTTATAGAAAAATTATGTTTTGGCCTCGATATGTCATGTTAGTATCTATCTATGAAAATTTTAATTATATGTGAAAATTACATATTTCGCATACTTTCTATTCAAAAACGTGATGGCAGGGTAAGATGCCACTATTTTGATTTTTACCCACCTATCTGAAACACTAAAAACGTTAATCCGAATTTCGTTTCGACAAAAACTATTCGACAAATATCATTTTAATTTTTTTTTCAATTGTCCGAAAATTCAATTCGATATTATACGATTGGGCATTAATTGTTTAGATTTTTTATTCAATCGACTAATGACACGTTTCCCTAAATCTCATTTGTCCGTAATATCAGTTTTCCAATATAACGTTTCGGTTTATTATTTATTAGACTTTTTTTGTATGACTTTGTTTTCATTCGTCCGATGTAACGATTCGGTTTGTTAAATACTCGACTGTTCTCAAGTGAACTTTTTAATTTTAGTCATAGTATTGGGGTCGCAGTTCTAACCTAACTTAACCCAGCCAGGTCGGTTTTGGCGGTTTGTCGGCTGCTGCCGCAGCATGGTAGTTTCGCTCGCTCGGCTGTTGTGGTCGCAGTTCTAACCTAACCTAACCCAGCCAGGTCGGTTTTGGCGCTTTGCCGGCTGCTGCCGTGGCACGCTAGGTTCACTCGCTCGTCTCGCGCGCTGTTGTAGTTGCAGTTCTTATGTAATGGCAAAAATATCATTGGGTAAATGGAAAAAAGGGTATTAAACAAAAAAAGTCTCAATTCAGAGGGCAAGTGAATGCGGCGGTAAAAGGTAAACTGAAAATTTGTTTTACAATGCATGAGCTCGAAAAGAGCGTATTCTAGGCATTCAAACTGTGCGGAAAGTAATACTTTTCCATACTAGTGCTTTTTACTTTTAATTTTTTTTTTATTTCCAGCTATATCTGACAGCCTCACACAAAGAGGTTTTATTATTTACAAAAACTTTGATAAATTAGTCAAATACCGATTATTATTACATATAAAAGTACAATAAAACCAATACTTCATTAATTAATTCATTTAACACGTCATTCATTACATTAGATATAAAATTTGATTAATAAACGAACTTTAAATCGTTATTCATTAAATACATTTGGCTGAATGTACACGCGCTTGTGCCATTTTGACATAAGACGAATATTAAAAAAATACTTTTGCACATGCGCAGTAGTAGACATGTGGAGCGCAGTTTACAAATAACCCCGCATCTTTTTATTAATGTCTAGTTTATTTCGAAGTTGTTTTGTGCAAATCTGCTGAAATAATGTCGAGATAAAGGGACGAATCATAAATTTAAACCCGTAAAATGTTTTTGAAGAAGTCAAAAATGTTTACGACGGCCTCTTGTTGGATAAATCAAATCAAAACACTTTTTTCCAATGCAAACAGTCTTTGTGAGTATTAAAGGATTTTCTATTTTCTCGTACATGCATAGTAAAGTTTTGTACGAAACTCGTGTGTAAGATGATTTCCAACTCGTGTTTGTTTAATCACTCGCTCGTACCTCGCTCGTGAATAAAAATCACACTCGTCTGAAATCACCTACCTTACACACTTGTATCGTAAATAACTATAAATGTATACAGTGCCAAAAGTATCATAGGGTAAATGAAAAACGGGCTACGAAACAAAATACGTAACAACTCATAGGGCAAGTGAATATGACGGGGAAAGTTTTTCGGACAAACGATATACTTCTACTAAATGTGAAATGGTGAAAAGAAAAATGTATGAATCCTGTCATCGGACAAACGATAATAATTTGAATAGTTTTCGGACAAATGAAATTCGGTCAATGGTTTTTAGTATTTGAGATAGGTTACCTATTTAGAACTTTACACTGACACTATTTTGGAATTTCCTTCTTCAATATATTACAAACGTCTATTTATGCTGGAAAATGGAAATTTCAAAGATAAAATGCCTATGAACACACACTACCACTACATATGCAATTCCAACCTCTCGATAATTAATCTATAATAATAATAATATATTTATTTGCATAAACATGGTAAGTACAAGGTAGATGGTCATTATAACAATTATAATTGTTTGTTTCACATGTTTAACCGATTATGGCATGCAAATTATAAATTTTCACAATTATTTATTACATTAGGTACGCTTGCATATTATGACAATAACAATAATTGAATTGATATTTCAGATAAAAAAATAAATAAAGATAATGTCAAGTTATTCTTATAATTCTACGGTCTATCTATTTAACACTATATTATTATTCACCTGTCATACCTACATATATTATTTATATTATCCAAGTTCATTATTACATCAACAAATGTCTATCAAATTATTACTCATTACATTCAAAAAATTCTCTTATCGTATAAAAACATTTTTCTATCAACCATTTCCTTAGCTTTGCCATGAATAATTTATCATGTAGTTGGCGTAGTTCTTGTGGTATCTTGTTATATACAATAATACTCATGACATAACTGTTGTTTTTATGCAATGCAGTTGAGTATGGAGGCATTTTTAACTTGTATTTATCTCTTTCCCTAAGCCTTTCGTTCGATTTTAGCAGGGTAAATGAAGATGAATTTTTCCGCACATGTGATGCTACCTCAAGGACATACACCGCAGTCAATGTTAGCAGCCCTAGTTTTTGGAAAAATGGTCTGCAAGACACTCTAGGCCCTATTCCACAAATCGCTCTTAAACATTTTTTTTGTATTATAAAAGCCTTGTTTATGTCTGTTGAATTGCCCCATATTAATAAACCATATCTTAAAACTGATGTTACGTAGCCATGGTATGCAAGCAGAGCATTTTTTTCGCCTGCAACCAGTTTCAATTGTTTTAGAGCGTAAACAAATCGTTCCAACTTTTTACAGGTTACTTTTATATGCGGCTTCCAGGAGCAGTGTTGGTCTAACGTAATACCTAAAAAATTGGTTTCATTCACCTGTGTAAGTACATGGTGTTGACATAGTATCCTAAGGTCCAGCTTATGCATTTTGTGGTTCAAAAACTGAATATAACACGTCTTTGTCACATTAACATGTAAATTATTTTTATTTACCCACGCGTCTATAGACTCTATAGTATCGTTAATTCTACGCTCGTATGTGGGTGTCTTATCTTTATTTGGTATGATGACGGCTATGTCGTCTGCAAATAGCGACATAGGGTATGGTATCTCTTTTGGAAGGTCATTGATATATATCAAAAACAATAGCGGGCCCAGAACACTCCCTTGTGGGACTCCACATTTATTATGTCTATAACCTGAGCAGTAGGTAAAATTTTCGTTGTTTTTCCCTATTCTATCTATTTGCACACACTGCAGACGATTACTTAAGTAGCTATCTACCCACTCCAGAGCATTTCCTCTGATGCCACAATTCTCACATTTACGGAGTAGTATTTTATGGTCCACAAAGTCAAACGCCTTTGACATATCAAAAAACGTCCCTACTACCGAGACCTTTTTGTCAATATTTTGCGTTATGCTTTGTACGAGTGAGAAGGCGGCATCTGTAGTGGATTTTTGCTTCTGGAATCCACATTGCTCTCTTGTGATGACTTTGTGTTTATCTAAGAATTGCGAAAGTCTGGTGAGAAAAGCTTTTTCAAAAACTTTTGAAAGAACTGGTACTAAAGTTATTGGACGATAATTATGTAGGTTTTGTTTCTCCCCTTTTTTATAAAGGGGTTTAACGATTGATCGTTTTAAACGATCTGGAAAAGTACCCTGTAGAAAAGATAAATTTATCAGGTGGGTTAGGATCGGAGCTAGACTATAAGCACAGGTCTTTAACACTCTTGTAGCAACGTGATCGAATCCTACAGATTTGGTATCATTCAGTGACCTTATTATCTTAATCAGTTCATTTTCAGTGCATGGTATTAAGAACAAACTGTTGTTAATGCTTTGGACTTTTGATAATATATCTTGAAGACTTGTAGCAGTGTTTTGTACATGGGTGGAGTCAATGAAGAAGTCATTAAATTTTTCAGCTATTTCCAAGGGATCACTCGTAATAACACCCCCAGTGTTAATACATTCGATATCATGCTTAACGTGAGTTCCATAATTTTTTTGCTTAATAATATCCCAGACAGCTTTACACTTATTTTTAGACTTCTTTATAAATTTACTATTGTTTTTTTTCTTTGAATTGATTACACAAGCCTTTAGTAGTTTTTTTATACGTTCTATACTTTATTTTGTTTTCCTCAGACCGTATTTTGTAACATTTGGCTCTCAGTTTTCTTTTTGTTCTACTTGATTTCATTAGACCTTTTGTAATCCATTTAGGAGCTGTATTGTTAGCTTTAATTTTGATCCTGCACTCGGGAAAGCATAAGTTATAGAGCAGGACCAAAAAGTCATGAAATTTGTCAAATGCTATGCTTGCATTAGCTTCTGATAGCACGTCCGACCAAGATAAACTAGACATATGTTTTTTGAACCTATCTAAGTTTTCGGTGCATAAATCTCGTCTCTTTATGTACCAATAATTTTGAGTTTTTTTGTTAAAATTTGTTACTGGGAAATGTAGAACTTGGCAAGTATCATGATCAGAAAGTTGTACAGGATACACATCGCCCTTCGCCTCACCTATACTACTAGCTATGTGATCAATACAAGATGTTAATCGAGTGGGCTTAGTAATATGCAATGTCAAATTGTAATTTTTTAGCAAACCTGTCAACCTATCTGAAGGAGTATTATCGTATCTATATTTAGATCCCCTGCAATGATTATTTTTTTCTTTGATTTCGAGGTAATTTTATGAAGGGTATGGTCTAGATGTTGGAAGAATGTAGGTAGTAATTTATGTATTGGTACTCTGTAAATACAGATCACTGTGCAATTGAAACTAGGTATGTCTATGCCACATTATTCAAAGACACGTTCTACAGACGATTCTTGACACAGCGACTTAACTTTAAAGTCTATTCCTTTTCTCAAAAGAATCTACATAGGTACTATATGTCCTCTCTCGGTAATTTATCTTAGCATTGATATAACATTGTTTTTTTTCTAGGCAACATAGGCTCCACATGCGGCTTCGTCACTGGTTTCAGCTTTGTGTCTGTGCTGGAGTTTTTCTATTTCTTCACCGTGAAGCTATTCCGCGAAGTCCACACCCGGCGACAACGTCAGAGGCAGCGTGACGTCGCGGCCATGCAGCCGCCCACTCCGGCGCAGCTTAAGCCAATCACGAGATACAGGCCGATATACTGGAATGAACTAGGGAATAACGGTAAAAATCAGTATGATAATCATCAGTAAGTTTAAGTAAACTATTGATGCAGGGCCAGTACCAGTATTTGTATGGAGAATTGTAGTACTTCAAAGTACCTAACAGCTGTCGCTAGCGAGTACGGTCACGTTAACTCAGGGTATGAGTATAGATTATGTTAGGTATACATACAAATCTGACAACTCGAGACTTGGGATCTTTTTGCATTTAGAAAGAAAGTCTCTAGGTAGGTCGTGGGGCTCCTTATAGCAATGGACTTATTGGACCTATTATAGCCAATTGATTGCCTTATGGATAATACGGGCGGGTATATGGCAGGCTATTTGCTGTAGGTTGGTACTGTTCCATACGCAAATACATGTATCAATGAATCTCGATTGCTCTACCTAGAGGCTATATTTGCAAAATAATGCACATGGTCAATATTTGTTTTTAATGGCGCAGTAAGATTGTGCAATGATAAGTACAAATATTTGATGATAACTTTTAATGCATGTAATCCAGAGAAGCAGTAGATGTCACCTTTGACTCAACTAACCTGAAAGTCCCGGCCATTGGTCTCCGGGGTCAAATGCGTCTTTCTAAAATTTCAAAGAATTAATCCGAACACTTTCAAACTGCCTTTTTTTTATAAAGTGGCATTAGAAGTAAAATAAATCAGGCGTAGTTTTCACCGTTGGGTTTCTATAATATTATCAAAATGTGCATTAAATGTGTACTTATGTATACCGTGTCGTGTACCTATACCGATGTTATGTGACTGATGGTTTCGTTTTCGTATGTACATACTGGGTCACGTAAAGAGAGCGCTGGTAATTTTCCTGCGCAGTCTAAATGACTACAGCGCAATAAGGTTGACAGCGCTCTTTTTACCAGATTCAAACTCGACCTATGATGGTTGCGGGACAAATGAATTATAAAGCATCTGTCACTCTCAAACTCTGTTTGTCAAAATGTGACGAATGCTTTATCATTAATTTATCCCGTGATAAACGCAACTATACACTCTAGAGTACATATAAAAATTATAAGACAGAACTAATAAAAAAAGCTATCGTATTGGTAATATTGGTATGCTTATCTATAATAAATCAGAAAGGAATTGTAATGGCAAATAAATCACACATCTGTCTAGTTTCCACGCTGATAAAATCTTTTTTTACGTTCCAAGCTTTCTGCCGTGGAATGTGATACGTACGCAATTAGTCTGAAATATTTATTATTTTATCTAGGGGCAATCGGAAACTCGCCCATAATGCTTTTCCAATATCTGACCTTAATTTGTAAGGAGCAGAGACGTGTATGTAGTGTAGAATAACAATAGGTGAGATGGGAGTTTTTGGAAATTATTCATCGTCATGTATTGTGAATTTTATGAAAGCACGCACTAATAAATAAATTTGGATGTACGATGTTTGTTTTTATTGTACCTTGGGCCGGCACGAAAGCCACATGGATACGAAGGTAGTTATTAAAAGATATTTCGAAATTTGGTGGAAAGGCATCAAGAAATTACCGGAGACGACTTCCATACATGGCTTTAGATTTATAGCCGATTCAAAGAGGCATTGGGTGGAGAGGTAATTAAAAATTCAGAGTTTTAAATATAGTTCAAAAATATATTCACGGTGATATATATTGATCACAGGCTTCAGACTTTTCATAGGACGGTAGATAGAGAGCTGTAATATTGAGCCGGCATTAACATTTAAATGTAGGTAATTCATACTGATACCCATTCATTTATTTCATTCTAAAGTGCCTTTACGGTTGTTGTGGTTGGAATTTCCAAATAGGTATTTAATTTTTAATTTAATTTCTATACTTAACATTACAAACTCGTAAAAGATTTAACCATTTTAACTGTCGATATTCAACCCAATTCACTCCAGAAAACATGAAAATATCTTAATTATAAGCCATTTAAGATGATGAAAAAAAAATGCGGGCCTATAATGGTTGCGTTTATCACGCGATAAATAAGTAAGAAAGCATCTGTCACTTTTGGATAAACTGCGAGTGTGAGTGACAAATGCTTTATCATTTATTGACGTGATAAATAAACGCAACCATCATAGTACGCCCGGGACTTTAAATATCTTTCTTGGTCTTTGATTATATCATTAAAATTGCGAATTAAATACATTTATGAGTATGAATTGATTGAATTATATTTTAATTCCTACCGAGCTATGAAAAGTCCGAAGCATAGACTGACCAATTTTGTATCTTGGTTTTTTATACCAATCAATTGAATTTTATAATTCTGAAACATAACATTAATAAAGGATTTTTTTTACGATCCGTTTACGACTTTTTTCCAGAATCTTTTGGCTCATTTTCGTGGCAATGTCTTGGTATGGCTCGTCTCTTCTAATAGAAGCGCAGTACGATGCCTTCCAGAATAATCCCATATCGTTCGTCGTGGAAACCACTTATAAAGACTGGAACACCGACTTTCCATCTGTTGCCGTTTGTGAACACGACAACTCGGCGCGTATTGAGCATGTTTCTGATACGTAAGTCCAATGGCAAATGGTGAAGACCAAAAAAGCTCCACCTTAACTTACTCAATAAAAAATGTATGAAAATTTCCGAGTGGCACGATAATTAACCATGGAATAGCTTATTTTATCCTTATTCCTATTTTTTGTGGCACAACGGAGCTTTCTCCAATGATTTTAACTACGCCTATCGTCCAACTTTTTGGTCGTTAGTAGTCTTTACCACATAGGTAGCCCAACCTCTCGTGCTTTCATAGATCTCAGTGTTATAGTGGGATATGAAGTACCCCGTGTATTTCCTTAATCCCTTTCCGACGTTTTATTGCACAGATAGCACGTGACTGTAAGGCTAGCATATCTTGCAGCGACTTCGCTTGTCGCGCGACTCACCATCACCTGTCTTGCTTGCACTGTGTTGAAATGAATGTGACAGGTAGCATATGTCGCGCGACAAAGAGTCGCGTGTCATAGTTATTCTAGACGTGCTGGAACGAAGTATACTGTACACCAAGGGTATAGAGTACCTACAGATATGTTCTGATATTTATAATTCGTTTATTAAATAAATGCAAATGTAACGCCAACATGCATATTATTACCAGAAATGGTATCGATACATTTGCTTTTAGTACCTACCTCTAAGCTCTACAGAAAACAAACATTTAATTTCTCATCAAGCTTGCTGATTTTCCTTTGCGTTTGAAGGCTGTGGGGAGAAGACCATGACTTCAATATGGAGGAAGTTCTCAAGGAGCTGGCATTTTTTAAAGGAATAACATATTATACGTCGCAATTCTGTGGTTTAGAAGACCCATTACCAGACTGTATCAAGACTAATCTCACGTACTATGCCAGTCTGGTACGTAATTTGAATTTCACAATTTTCTTCCCCCATTTCACTCCGGCACCGACTTCAAAAAGTGATTCAAATATGGAGTACATGAACAGATTATTGTTGGCTTTTCTGTTTATTTTTGGAGTCGGTTTATTTTTATAATAAAAAAAGAAACAAAGCATTCTGTCTCAAATAAATAAGTTTTATAACTCATCTGCTTATAAAGATTTTCATTTACAATTTTCCTCGGATTTCAGGTCAGAAGTCCCTGCAAGGACATGCTATCAAACTGTTCTTGGAACGATACGCCTTTTGAATGTTGTGATTACTTCCGACCTTTGGAAACAGAGCTGGGCACCTGTTTTGCAGTAAACACGATTCAAGGAAGGCAAGTGAAATGTAAATTCTAGGGCTTAATTGACTACAGTCTCAGATTGAGAATATTGGGATTCGGGTTTGGGGTCAAAACTGAGAGATTCCAATCTCGAGAGAGTCGAATCAGTAATCTCACGCACTGTACTTATTTATGATTGATTGTTCCCTTGCATATATTGGTATCCCTATGATGAGGAATCGATATATATTTTTTGAGGTTTTAATTATTTTTTATTGGTAGGAACAGGACCGTCATTCCTAGAGAAAGTTACAGATTTATCTGCAGCTTTAAACATAAATGAAATATAATTTAAATACGAGCAATTATTTAATAAGCTGTTACTTGGCAGGAGTGCTGCCGTGCCCCTAACTATCTATTTAGGTGCGTGTGTGTGTAGTTGTGCTAAGGCAGGCCGGGCCTTCATAAAGCTTGCGTCTTTCTGTCTTCCGCTACTCCTTTAGCCTCGCTCTGACTCAATTCAACGGTAGCTCGCAGTTCGCTTTCAATGATGCGCCGCCAAGAGTGTACAGGACGTCCACGGCTATTACGCCTTCCGTCCGACGGATTCCACTCGAAAGCGATGCTACGATGTCTATCCAAATGGAGATCCATTTGCGTGTTGCGATGTCCTCATTTATGGGGGACTGGTGTCAAATCCTCCGCAGGTCTTCATTTCGTATCGTCTTTGGCCGGAATACGCGAAGGATAGACTTTAGGGAATTGTTGACGAATACTAGCAATTTGTTCTTCAGGCCTTTTGCCACTCTCTACGGCTCGCAGCCCTACAGCAATACAGACTTGACGATTGACTCGAAGAGTGAAACTTTAACGCGTCGTATTATTTTATTTAGGTAGTATTATATGAACAGTACAATTAGCTTCGTAATCGTAATGTGTAATCATATGGGCTCCGTTCTAACACCGCAAGGTATTCGTGTAAGACCCTTATTTAGTCATCCATGAATCATAGTCCATGATATATTGACAAAATGTTTCAGGGAAGCCAATCCGCCAAAATTCCCTATGGTAAGTAATAAAACCACAGGGCCTGGAGCCATAAAGTTCAACGTGTTGGTCGGTGCCAACGTGTATGTCCTTAATGCGGAAGAGGTGCCGTCTCAAACTACATTAGGATCGGACGTTTTGACAATTGCACCCGAAGTATCACAAAGGTTAGTCTGATTCGTACCTGAGTACTCTAATAAGGCATTCTTTAAACATTACCTAAATAAATAAATCAATTTAAAAGAAGAGGCTTAACAGTAACAGGACAAGGGTTATGATCAGCGTTCCGAATCGTATACCCAGTACCAGAAATTGCACTATATAGCTATTCAGTGTTCGGCTACGATTCCGAGCAGGTATTATCTTACCTATTATTAATATTAACAAAAATACTAAGCCTATTGCCGGTTTCATCATTGGTTGGTATGAAATAACAAGCATCTTATTTCAGACGTTACATTTCAATACGAAACATAGAAAACGATAAGGCAGCTCGTTTCATTAGTCCAGTCAAAAGGAAATGTCGGTACACAGACGAAAATTTCCTGGACGTCTACCGACACTACTCGTACAGCGCTTGCACAGTCCAATGTAGGAAGGATGCGCAAATTCGATTTTGCAATTGCACAAATTATTTCATGCCTAACGTTCCCGAGCATCTTAAGTGTGATGTCCAAGGGATAATTTGTCTTAATAACCATATCAACGAATTATCGGTGAGTGATTTAGCAATGAAATAAATAAATATAGTGTACTACTTACTTAACTACGAAGTTTAATTTGTGCGTAAGCATTGAATACTCTGAATTTTCATATTTCAGAAACCAACGATTTGCTGAAAGATGTTACTTTTTTGAGATATTATAAAAGATACAACGCTAACCTAGACTAATTTTATATAATTTGCCATTTTATGAATATTTTGAATATTTATGCTTTCGGATTCAGATTCAGATTTCTTTATTTCTCAATAGTTTTACATAGTTTACAAAATAGAAAATATGTTAACATATTGAGATCGTCATGATTTTACACATTTTATAGAAACTTTAAACGATATTAAATTAAGGTAAATTAACACTCAGGTGCTTACTTAATATAATTATTAATTATTGACATTAACAGTTATCTACCTACTCAACATGACATAACAATATGCTTAATATTCGGAAGTTTATGTGATCAGGGAGCCTATGATGGTTGATTTTATCACGCGATAAATAAGTGACAAAGCATCTGTCACTCACACTCGCATTTTCTCAAAAAGTGTCGGATGCTTTGTCACTTATTTTATCGCGTAATAAAAGCAACCGTCATAGAGGCCGCTGCTCAAATTAGGTATTATACTCTTGAATAGGTACTAAAAGCTAAGTGGTCAAGTCGTCCTGGCTTGCATTGCGATTGTTTGCCGTCCTGCACCGAGGCCGAGATATCTGTCGTAAAAGACTTCAAAGTGACTGCTGCAACGGAATATGCTGCTGTCCACATAGAGTTAGCGTTGCTGCCAAGTGAGCGGTATAAACGAAATGTTGTGCGAGGCATACTAGATCTTGTGGGTATGTATTAGCAGAATTGCTTACTTTTTAAGTAGGTTAATAGGAGTATATAAGAACCGTTGCAATAGACAAATATTAATTACTTGATTCCAGGAAATCTTACACTTCTTTATACTTAACTAGCGACCCACCCCGGCTTCGCACGGGTGCAATGCTGATAAATTATGCATGTATTATACATATAAACCTTCCTCTTGAATCACTCTATCTATTAAAAAAAACCGTATCAAAATCCGTTGCGTAGTTTTAAAGATTTAAGCATACAAAGGGACATAGGGACAGAGAAAGCGACTTTGTTTTATACTATGTAGTGATATTATTTAAACTATTGTGAGATATTTTTAGTAATTATAAAAAACGGTTTTAACTCACGTAAAAATTGTCAGGAACGGCCCGACATGTTTCGAACTCATATGGAGCTCTTCATCGCGTAGCAGGGCCGCATTGCCCTTGATGAAAAACTCCATATGAGTTTGAAACATGTCGGACCGTTCCTGACAATTTTTACTTCTTTATATTTTCTTTAAGTATACTTATGTAGGTATCCTTACTAACTTAATGGATGCACGCAGTCAATCAATAAAAATCAATATGTGGTTATAGCGGCAGAAGAAAATCGTACAGTTTACTTCCTAGAGAAATTATTTGTCACATATGGGTTCGGCACAAGATTTTACCCATGCTTATGACATATATTTATACATTTTCAGTATCAACGGGCGGCACCGGCGGATTGTTTCTCGGCGCTAGTATCCTAAGTTTTGTGGAATTTGTATATATTTTACTTCTCCGTCCCTTCTGTGACATTTATAGTCAGAAGGGCGTCGACCATTGGCACAGGAAATTCGGCAACCGTCGTCTGGAAGACAACAAGTTTGTACCTAACAAGGAGTGGAGCTACCGCGAAGGAAATGTTGGATCTGGCTTAAGCCAAGTGAAACACCGCTTAGCGATTTTTAGAAGTTAGCTTTGATATTTATTACTTGTTGTGGCTTATAACGCAAACGAGAGAATCACAAGAATCTAGATCTAGGTATTTGAATACACGATTTGTTGTGGGTATATATGATTATAATGTTCTATGCTGCACTAATAATTTGTATTAAACATTTACTAACTTAAAATTGTACATGAACATTTTGAATTAGTGTCCATTAAGAATGTAGTGTTCAATAAACTCTTCAAATACATCCATAACTGTTTTCTTGTAGTCTTCATCGTTTTGCATCATATTCTTAATATAAGTAGCTTTATCTTTATTCATTATTTCGTGAAATTGTGCTGAATCGCCAAAGATGCTCATCATTTTATCGTCATCCAACCAGAATGACTGCACTAAACAAGCGTGCGATACAAGCCCCCATAAATTTTGTTCTTTGGCTGATATCATAAATTTATGTCTAGTTGTTATATCATGAATATCAACATTATATTCTCTAAGGACGGCTTTAAGTTCATCATAATAGTAATTCAGAAAGGTATTAAGGTTATCTTTGCGGTATGTAGGACTCAAATTGCAGTGAAGGATTTGCATGACATCTCCCGCGGGCGGCATGGTGCGAATCGCCGCAAAGTCAACAAATACGCAGTCATCAGGCTGAACACTGTTGTCTTCCAGTTTTTTATAATGAAATAGAATATTATTATTCCATAAATCTCTATGACTTATCACATTTCGATGCTCAGAAGATGCATCGCAGAGCCATAACGCCGAGTTAAATATTGCACTCCAGCGTTCTTCAACTATTTTCATGGCATCCTTATTTTGTTTATAATTCGAGAAGGCTTTTACAGCCTCTAAGGCTCCGGTCCTACATTGCACAAACCACGGATCTGTTTCAACATATCCGCCTCTACCCAAATTTTCTTCATACTGCTCATTAATTCTATAAGGTCGCTGTAATTCAATAGTCTTCATTTCTTCGAAGATAATGGTGTTAGCGTGGAATCTCGCCAAAGATTGAAGCGCTTGAAAGGTGTGGTGCTTGTCAAATTTTTCATATCTACTCCTCATTTTATATTGTAGAGCGGACAAATCTTCAAAAACTACAGCGTCTTGAAGGCACGCTATGAATCGTGCACTCCAGGGTTTTAAACCTAGAAGGGAAAGAATATTCAATCTAGTGTATTAGTCAACTTTTATACTTATGTAAAAGTAGCTGCGCCGCGCATTGTTACCCGCTCATCCCATGGGAACACTACATTTTTTGGGATAAAAAGTAGCCTACGTGTTAATCCAAGGTGTCACCTACCACCTTAATACTAAAATTTATCAAAATTCGTCTAGCCGTTTGACCGTGAAGAAGTAACAGACATACACATAAACACACTTACAAACTTTCGCCTTTATAATATTAGTGTGATACCTGACAAAGTGAATGATTTCTAAAACACTGGGAAAAGTTACAAGCTGATTTTTTTATTAATTAAACTTGAATATTGAAACTCCCTCATCAATAAACTGGTTGAATTAATGTGTATAATTGTTGCAAAACATATCTCACCTGGCACTGATATATTACTTTTGATAACGTCATAAAACATTACTTCCTTTTCAAAGAGTCCCATTTCTTTAACCATATTTGCTTTCCCAGCGTTAGTCTTACACATCGCCTTGACGAAGAAATTAAGCAGTTTTCGTTCATGCTTTGAAATGACAGATATTTGTAATTTCAAATAATCCGATAGAAATCCCATCATTTTGTCACTTGCGTAGTGCACTGCATAGTTTTCTATGGTTGTGGCATCGCTTGCATATCCGCAACGAGTAAGTATTACTTTAACGTCTTCTTCTGTTATGTATTGTTCTTCGTTACTTGAGAGGTCTTGAAGATTATTCATTGTTACTTCGACTTTTCTATATCCGTTTTTATTTTCCGTTTTTATGATGCCTCAATCTTTAATTATCACAATATGTAGTAGACGACGAACTTAAAACAGTATTGTAGTAAGTAAAATCTAATCGTGAACAATTATGTAATGAGTAAATAGCAAATATTAACAAGTTTAATTAATGATAAAACCTGCTGTTACCTATGAAGATAACCACATGTAACGTATTCAATTAAACCCAAGTTCAACGTGTTTGCGTAACCGTTTTATTGTTTATTTTTATGATTACACTAGGTGCCCGCAAATTTCGTCTGGAAGAATAAATTCATAACCCTATTTTTGCCTCTCCGTAGTCAAGTAAAAAGTATTCTATAAACGTATGGGTATGCGCAGGCTCCCCGTATACAAAAAAAATTCAAACTCGGTCGAGCGGTTGAAAGGACAAAGTTTAAATTTTTCCAATTTTATAATAATTACTTCGTCCGCGATTATATTTTTATTTACCGTAGACGGATAAAAAGTACCTGTGCTATAACCATCTTTGGATGCCCAGCTATCCCTGTACCAAAATTCGTTAAAAAAAATCTAGCGACGACAAAGGAAATTATGAAAACAGATGGCGCCAGGTTGGCATGGCGCCGCGCACCCATACAAAACAACGACCACGATCATGTATCACGCTATTAAGTTTTTTCCTGAAATCCTCCCCTTTGCATAGAACAAAAATATTCTCAACAAAAATATAGAATTTTATAACAGTATAGATTAAACATTTGATTTTATTTCGTTTACACAATAAATGAGAGCACTGTGAATCGAAAGTCTACGTTAAATTCACACCGTTAATGTAAAGGTTAGTAAAATATATTTTATAAAAAAATCTTTTGGTTGTTAATCAAATACGAATTAATCTATCGTAAACGAGTTTAGATGTAACTGTCAACTGGCACACTTATAGATTTATTCATGGATTAAGAGACACAGGACAGGACACTTAATTAACATTGATCAATCAAAATCGTAAGTCAACGCTAAGTAACAATAATGAAATGCACTCTACAAACAGAATTCATCTATACACGCACTGGACAACCCGACTGAAGTAGGTAAACATTGCAAGCCCGTGCAGAGGCAAAAAGCGACACACTACCTCATTACACCTCTGTGAGGCAGGAAATTCAATTTATTAATAAAATAGATGTACATTGACAATAATGCATGAAGAAACGGACGAGTTGCGCCAGCGACGATAAGAGATGATAACATGTTCCTGCAACACTTCTTGTTAGTAACATTTGATGTGAACAGTATTATATTCCTTGATGTGAACTTTTTGCTAGAGTTCCCTGACACGGTCCTTGTACCTACCCTAGATTTTAAGTAAGTACTTGTTTGCAATACATATTTATCTTTATTTTTGTATTAACTTGAAATACACTTAGTCATATTATCTTATTTAATTCTATGATACAAACACTGACCAATAGCTAAATACTTCCCCAAGGGTTTGAATGGCAATTGGAACTTTCTATGAGTCTTTAGGTACCTTCTTCTGAATCTGAAGATGGAACCTTTGAATAATTTTAAGTTACCTACTGAATTTTTTATCGCGAAAGATTTATTTCGATGTGTAATGAGGTAGTTTTTAGGGTTCCGTACCCAAAGGGTAAAAACGGGACCCTATTACTGAGACTTCGCTGTCCGTCCGTCCGTCCGTCCGTCCGTCTGTCACCAGGCTGTATCTCAAGAACGGTGATAGCTAGACAGTTGAAATTTTCACAGATGATTTAGGTACCTATATCTATTGCCGCTATAACAACAAATACTAAAAATAAAGTAAAATAAATATTTAATTGTCCCATACAACAAACTTACAGATAATGGTACGGAACCCTTCGTGCGCGAGTCCCACTCGCACTTGGCCGTATTATTTAAGACACTAGAAGTTTTGTATATTTATTTAAAACAAGGAACATTAATCTAAGCGTTGTTGGAAAATTTCGCCTTTTACAGACGTAATTAAGTAGGTATGTAAGGTCAGGTAACAAGTGAAACACCCGGGGGTAAGAGAAACACAAAATATAATTCAAACTACGAGTATATACGTTATCAATTTTACTAACTACCCGAGGTACATTAAACAGGCGTAAATATACGGCGTAACAACCGGTGTACTTCCTTTTCGCCGAATTATGTTTCGCAAACGTTTCATTTCGCAAAAGTTTCATTTCGTCAAAAGCATTTTTCACTGAAACTGTAAACTATTTCAGATTGTTGTAAATATCATCCTTTAGATTGAATAGGTTAGGTTAGGTTTGTTTTATAACAATTCGAAATAGTTTACAGTTTCAGTGAAAAATGCTTTTGGCGAAATGAAACTTTTGCGAAATGATACGTTTGACGAAACGTAATTCGGCGAAAAGGCAGAGAACCGTAACAACCACATCATTGTAAAATATACTCTTCAGCTATCTCTTCTAATATATCCATTACAATTTTACTGTAACGATCGCTTTCAATCATCATTTCTTTAATAAAGTTTCCTCTTTCTATCATCATCATATTATTGAACTGTTGAGAATCATTAAGCGTTTCTGCCATAATATTGCCCTCCCCAAAAATTAGTGGGGCAAGACAGGCAAACGATATAATACCCCATTGCTTGAATTTTCTAGCCGATGCTTGGAAGTCACCTCTCGTTAAAATACTCTGAATATTGATACCGTTATCCCAGAGGCAAGATTTAAGCTCATCGTAATAGAAATTCAAAAACATGGTCAGATTCTCTTTTCGGCATTCACGGTTGAGGTTGGCATAGAGAAGTTGCATGACATCTGCTGCCGGTGGTTGACAGCTTACCGTCTGAAAGTCTACCAGCACACAGTCATCTGACACTAGGGTACCGTTATCCAATTTCTCGTAATGGAACAATAGATTGTTGTTCCACAAATCCCTGTGACTTAGCACACATCTTTGCTCGTCGAATGTAGAAAGATTCAAGGCACCGTCCCAAACATCGCCCCAACGGTCTTCTATGATTCTCAGCGTCTCTTTATTTTGGTTGTATTTGGATAAATCTTTAACTATTTCCAAAGTTCCCTCTCTACACTGAACGAACCAAATATTCGTTTTTGAATAAAATAAGCTGTCCAAATATTGCTCATGATCTTCAGTAATTCTGTATGGTCGTCGTAGGTCCTTGGTCCGTTTTTCTTCGTAAATTATGGTGCTAGCATGGAATCTGGCTAGTGTATTAAGGGCCTGTAAGGTGTGTAGTTTATCTAATCGTTCGTATTTATCTCGCATTGTGTATTGTAACGCAGCCAAATCTTCCATTACCATAGCGTTTCCAATAGAAGTGACGAATTTTGCACTCCATGGTTTCAGTGCTGTAAAAATGTCCTAAATAAGTTATCATAAGACTACAACTTAATTTAAATAACCAATATTAAAGTAAAATAATTAAAAAATCTATTTAAAAATAACGGTTTATATCCGCGACATGCTATATATGTGCCTATGGCGACACTTTATTATACACAAAAACAGTTAAACTACATCTAAAATAAATAACACAGGTACATCCAGTTATCCTTTGATCAATTAAGTGAATACGTAACACGTAACGTGTCATAGCCTCACCCGACTGTCTTATAAAATACTGAATACATTGACGTAATAATTACATGGACACACAATCAGACGAAAAAAATGGCACCCTACCAAGTAATGCAAAATCACTAATCGCATTAGTTGGGCGAACAGTCTCGTTTAGACCATGACACGTGACGGGTCTCAAAAATGACTGAATGTTCAATGAAAAATTGCAGTCGTACAAATCGTACAGTGGCTATTTTCACGATAAAAGAATATGAAGTATTATTTTACATGTTAAGTTATAACTTAACAAAAATTCCTCAAAAATTATATGTGGCGTTATCTGGGTAAAGGGACCTTACTGTCGGTATTGAGTTATGTATATCCCCATAATCTACATACATTGAGCTATCGAACCATGTAAAAAACATGCATGTCGGTTCAATAGATATTTTTAAAAAAATAATTGAAACTCAAAAGTCAGAAAAGGTGATTATGAGAAAATTGAATTCAAACTTCTACACCCCATTAAAGTATGTTATTGTTGGAAGTTACATAGATAACATGCTATTTGAGGAGTAGATTGTATGGGCTTTCAGGTTTCAAGTACAATTTTGTAATTGTATATCTGTTTTCGTATAGTTTACCGTGCCAAAGTGCATAAAGTAAAAAAATATATATTGATGGATTTTTTACTTAAATTCCTATTTATAGTGTATTTTCGTTAGATATTATAGAAGGAATAAATATTATATGTAATTAGACACTCAATAAGAGTTACTTCGATTTGAATCAACGTTGATTATTATAAAAAAATATTTATTTTAACAAAAATGGCTTTGTGTTTATAAATCTAATTAAACAGTCAAAATCAACAAACATATACATCTACTACGTTAAACATAGCCAAATGAGATCAATTTAACAGAACAAATATTAAAAAAGTAGTTTTTTAAGTCTCAAAATTCAAGATAAAGTTTAGTAAAAAGTTGGTACAACCACTTTATATTTTCTAAAAGGGACCTTATCGTCGGTGGTAAAATATTTAGTGATATCATCTGATATTGACTATAAATTTATGTTTAATTTTGATAGTCTTAATTTTTAGAGCACTCAGAGTTAAACTCTTACCAAAAACCTATAATTTTGGTTCGGCAAACACTAAATGATTAACGTATTTGAAAAGGGACCTTAGTGTCGGACGTAAAATGTTTAGTGACATAGTTAAGAATAAGTCTTGAAAAATACTTTAATTTGTATTTTGCTGCGTCGCCAGCCAAATTGACGCCAGATTTACACATGAGGCATTGCCGGACCTACCATCCGATCACCGGACAATCCTCATGTGTATCGAAATGGATCCATTAATGGGAATTAGGAGCCCCAAACACCGAGTCAGCTGGGAAACATTCACACAACAACTAGAAGAGACCACCACGTGCCACACTACTCCGGTCTCCACAGCTGACGAAGTGGAAAAAGCGGCAGACCTGGTCACAGCTGGACTACAGGCGGCGCTATCAACAGCCTCCCACACCATCCCCGCCACAGAGAGGCACACGCCCCTCCCGGCGAGGATTAGGAGCATGATCGAGGAACAGCGCCGCCTGCGCAGAAAATGGCAGTCTACAAGATGCGCGACGATCAAGGCAGAGCTCAACGCCATGATCATAAAAACCAAGAAGGCACTCACAGAACACAGGGCCGAGAGTTGGGAGAGCCACCTAGCGTCTGAAGAGGGTGATGTCCCCTTCATTCACCGTAGCTGCAAACAACTAGTGACAAAACCTGAGGCAATAAGACCACTCTACGACCCTGTAGACAACACTCCACGCTACAAGGCTGAGGATCACGCAGAGATCTTCGCCGAGTACCTGGAGGGACAATTTAGGCCCAACCCGATGCACAATGCAGAACACCAGCAGAGCATCACAGAACACCTGGAGAGGTACTTCGGAGGCACTAGCAAGAGCAGAGGAAGACGCGGTCTTCTTCTTCCCCAGCCAGATGCAGCGAGCCCTCCAGCGTTGCGACCCCAAGAAAGCCCCGGGCGCCGATTCGATCCCCATTGTGGCAGTGACGCACCTGTTCAACGGGATCATGAGCTCGGGTCACTTTCCCCAAACTTGGAAGACTGGGAGGGTAGTTATGCTGCCCAAACCTGGCAAAGACTGCCGAAGACCGGAGAGCTGTAGGCCAATAACTCTGCTCAGCACCCTCTCCAAAGTGTTAGAGAGGCTCCTGTTGGGGAAACTTCTCCCCCACGTCGAGCCCCGTTCAGAACAGTTCGGATTCAGGCAACGCTACAGCTCACTCGCGTGCTTCACTTTATGGCCAATGCAAGCAACAAGCAACAAGCAGGAGTCCCTCAGGGAAGCTGCCTTACACCAGCATGCTACGCAACCTTCACCGATGGCATCCCAGCGAGTAGGAGGCGACGTCAAGCTGGGGCTGTTCGCGGATGACGCGGCCTTTTACACCGCATCCGTCAGCCCCACCCATGCCGTCAGGAAGATACAGACACAGTTAGACGCCCTACCAAGATGGCTTGAGGACTGGAGGCTTACTGTCAACGTCACCAAGACTCAGGCCTTCATGACCGGAAGAAAACAGACTTCACCTCCACTCCGCATGTTTGGTCAAGACGTGGAATGGAAGCACACGGTGAGGTACCTGGGTGTCACCATAGACCGGGGCCTCACCACGAAGCAACACGTGGCGGAAGTGGTTTCAAGAACCAGACCAGCGTGAACTACGCTGAGACCAGTCCTAAGGAGCAACCTGCCGATCCGCACGAAGCTGGGGATCCACAAAACGTATGTGAGGTCCAGGCTCACATACGCGGCGCCGGTGTGGTACGCCCTAGTGGCTACCGCAAATCGAAACAAAATGAGAGCCCAAGAAAACCTGGCACTGAGACACATTACAGATTGCCCACGCTTCGTGCGGAATCACCATATACAGAGGGCACTGAAATGGAAACCCTTAGACTGGCCAGCACAATGTTCCGGAAAGCTGATGAATCCCGCCACGAGCTGCTACGAGCTGCAGATGCAGCGAAACCACCACCACCACCAACAGTGGGAAATAAGAAGAGGAGATAAAGCTCCACCCGGGCCTCGAGGAGTCATGGAACATCACGAAGGACCAACCAACTAAGAAACCGCCGTCGCAACCACGCGTCACCAGAAAGACCAGCCTGTAGTAACGGGCCGCGAGCCGCGACAGAAGTAGCCTAAGTGTACATAGTACAGATAAGGCCCTCCCCCCACACTCCCAAGAAGTGGGAGTGTGAGAGATGAGCAAGGATACTCCTAATCATCAATAATTATCCTTTGACGCGCTGACAAGTACCGACACGTCTCTCAAACCGATACCGAGCTCACAGAAAGCATACAAGAGGGGCACCGACAATAAGGTCCCTTTTTCACTAAACTTTAAGGGCTGTTCTAAGTCTTAAAAATTCGATTTAAAAAGTTGTGTCTTTGTCAGATTAAATTTTAGACCCTGCTTATTAATATAGAGTAAAAAAAGAAAAATTGATTTTTTTCGACATTTTACTTTAAACGCGATTATCTCGGCAACTAGAACCGACAATAAGGTCCCTTTCCCCAGATAACGCCACATATATTCGAGCTTCAATAGACAACATGATATATTATATTATAATATAATAGACAACATATAGACAACATGATATATTATAGTATAATATAATATATCATGTTGTCTATTGAAGCTCGAATATATAATTTTTGAGGAGCATATTGAAGCTGTAAAACGTAAAATGATGATGAGTTGCATATTCCGTGGCCGAGTTAGTAAATTAGTTGGCAATGTATAAATCAGAAGGAAAAGTAAAAATAATTCTTGATTTTGATTTGACGCTTTCTTTAAAATTTTTACTTGGCGTTGTAAAGAAGATTAATTAGTTTATTAGAGCCTATCTCGTTCTCCCGATGCTTAGTTATTAAATGAGAAGTTCGACCATGTGGCCAAAAAAAAAACTGTGGCCGGATTTATTATTTCTCTTGATTAATTAACGAATCCTATGTAAAATCATAGCATATTATAGATTAGAATTAATTACTTTATCCATACAAAATGCACCTCATCACAGAACAAAAATCTAAGGAGTCGCTATAGTTTTATATTTTATTAACACGTTGACGGACCCTTCTTTTAATTAACCGCTGTTAAGCCTTTACAGCGAACGCCTATAGGCGTACTGTCCCGCAACGTGTTAATATAGTAGAGTTGCTAAGCCGCGAAATTGTGCGCATCGGGTTACAAGCACGAAATTTCTACCACACATAGAGCGTTCCACGGTGATTATTTTCAGATGTGGAGGGAAGTCAGATTCGTCCCCTGTGTGGTGAGAGAGCGGGGTGAAGAGGACCAAGTACTGTTCTTTTTCTTTTTTTTATTACTGATCAGTTAAGGCTATTAGGGCTTGCGCGACATCGTTTTCGTGTAAACTAGATATCAGCTATTAATTTTTCATGTTATTTAAGAATAGTTTCATATAAAAATTTGGGTTTATTGCCGAAAAGGTAAAAAATCACAACAAGTTTTTTTTATTCAGATCGATAAATTAGTTATCTATCCTGAATATTTACAATTTAAAAAAATATTACTAAAAAGAAAATTTAATGATGTTTTTAAAAATGTATACATATTGGGCACATCTGATACAAAAAGTACCTTGAAAAAATTGTTGATGTTAAGCTTAGCCTGCGTGTTCTAGTACATTTTCCTAAGTCGCGAAATTGTGTACATCGGGATACAACCACGAAATTTCTACCACAGATAGAACGTTCCACGGTGATTATTTTCGGATGTGGAGGGAAGTCAGATTCGTCCCCTGTGTGGTGGGAGAGCGGGGTGAATAGGACAAAGGAGTCCTCTTTTTCTTTTTATATTACTGATCAGGTAACGCTAGTAGGACTTGTGTCATGTCGTTTTCGTGTAAAACAGATATCAGGAATTCATTTTTCTGTACTGTATAAAAATATGGTTGTATTTCCGAAATTGTAAAAATCACAACAAGTTTTTTTTATTCAGGGAGATAAATTAGTTATATTTCCCGAATATTTACAACTAAGAAAACTATTGCAAAATAGAAAATTTAATCTAGTTTCTAAAAATATATAAATATTGGGCACTCTTCATACAAACAGTAACTTAAATAAATTGTTGATGTTGAGATTAGCCCGTGTGCTTGTGATACATTAGCAAAAAAATATTTTATTTTAATTACATTTTTTGTTTTTCTAGGACGTATATAGTAAATATTATTTGTAAAAGCATGTTAAAAATCATTACTTAATGTATTTAATGAAGCGAAATAGGATGCGTTCGGAGATTTACGTTGGTTACGCCGACGTAAAGATATATTTTAAGCTACTGTTTGTATGAGAAGTGCCCAACATGCATATATTTTTAGAAACCAGATTAAATGAACTTTTTGAAATAATAATAATAATTTGAAAATGTTCACGAAATTGAACTAATTTACCTCATTGAATAAAAAAACTTGTTGTGATTTTTACCTTTTCGGCCATTACACCCATATTTTTATATAGAACTATACAAAAATAACATAAAAAATGAATTTCTGATATTTGTTTTACACGGAAACGATGCCAAACACGTCCTGGTAGACTTAACTGACCAGCAATAAAGAAAGAAAAGAGGGATACTTGGCCGTATTCACTCCGCTCTCCCGCCTGACAGGGGACGAATCTGACTTCCCTCCACATCTGAAAATAATCACCGTGGAACACTCTATCTGTGGTCGAAATTTCATGGTTGTAACCCGATGCGCACAATTATGTTAGAAAACAGCGGACTAACAACTCTACTAATAAATAAAGGAGTGCAATAAATAATTATCCTATTTTTTTTTATTAAAGATTCCCACGCGATCCTAAACAACGTGAAAAATTGAGGTCACGTTTAGCACGGGTTTAGAGGATCACGTTTAGAGACAGACGTCAAGAATCAGCCAAATAATTCGTCTCCCGTGTGTTCTGCATAATCATATATGTTTTATATTATGTTTAATCAAAAGAAGCGTAAATTGGTTACATTAATAAATTAATAAAAAAATCGCTCTGTTGTCATTGTTTTATTTTGTCTCAGAGTCTAGACACTGTCAGTTTAAACCTTTGAACGCCAAGAACACCTAAAGGCAACGTTGTGCTGCCGTGCACACCACGCCACCGACTTTCATGCCACGCCATCAAACTTTTTAGGGTTAAAAATGTTAATATTTTGCACTTGCCTTACTCTCATTTTACATTTGAGAAATAATGTAATTATTACTGATCCCTTCTATGCAGTGTCGGGACCCTTTTATATAGTTGTTAAATAAAAACGTAACTTAATTTGTTATTAACCATTTACGAGTTTATTTAGTTCAACAACAAATATATTTTAATACCTAAATAAAATTATAATGAAAACATGTTTAGTATGTAAAAATATTAAAATCTGCTCCAGTTATTATTATTAAGCGAAGAATGGCAGCTCGAGGCTTTTGCCAATGTCAGTTGTGAGGCGCGTTTTAATTCTGCTTGATGTCAGGTCAAGTTTTGAGAAAAGCAAGAATACTATTAATTTATGAAAGTAAACAAAACAAAACGGCCAATAGGTAAACAAATCAGAATGCTGTTATATACAACGTAATGAGTCAATGATATAAAAGATAAATGAGACAAAAGGGAAAACTAAAGATGAATACTATTATTTTTCATAAAGTCACTTAAAATAGAGATAAATGGAGAGAAAACTAAACGAAGAAGAGACTTGAAATTTACAGGGCGAGGGATGAATGGAGGAAGAAGATCATAGAGAGATGAAGAAAGTCTATTGCATTCAAAAAATAGATGATCCAAATTACCTTCATCCAACCCACATTCACACAAAGAGTTATTTTTAACGTGAATTTTAAAAAGAAAGACGGGGGTACACGAGTGTCCCAAACGTAACCGGCATATGGAGGAAGTCACTTTTTTATTTGCATCACGATATCGAAAAAACCAAGGCTTTACCGGAATATTGTCCTGAATGTCAGAGTAATGCAAACCTTTAGTTTGCCTGCATCGAGCCCATTCTACGAACCACTCATCATCGAGATGAACCTTTGCTAAAGATACCAAATCGTGAGAGTAGCATCTGTATGCTGAGAGGCAGCCACTAACTACCGCATCCTTGGCACACTGATCTGCAGTCTCATTACCGCGAATACCCACGTGACTGGGTATCCAGGCCAATGAGACCCCAACACCACGGCTAGATAGGCGATAAAGAACACGTTTTATTTCTAGAATAACTGGAAATTTAACATTAGCGCGCAATTGATTAGCTAAGATAGCCTGCAGAGAACTTTTAGAATCAGTAAATACAACACAATAATTTAGATTATGCGATTCTATATACTTAAGAGATTCTAAAATCGCTAACGCCTCGCCCGTGAATACAGAAGAGAAAGAAGGTAATTTAAAACTTAAAATAACATTAAATCTAGGGATCCACACAGCTGACCCCACCGGGCCCTGATCAGACAACTGAGATGCGTCCGTATAAATAGTGGTCCAATTAGGCCAGTGCTTATCAATAGCTTTATTTAAAAGAGAATTCGCACAAACAGAATCTTTATCTATCCCTAAGTCAATTATAATACTAGGGCGAAACATAATTGCTTCATATGGAGTCTCAAATATTGGATTAAGCCTGCAATTATACACTGGGCAGGGAAGCCGAGTATATTTTAGGAAACTTTTAACAAGACAGGGGCTGTTCTTGTGGAACCAGTAACTGGAGGTATTTACTAGCCTGGAAAGGAGGAGGAGTTTCGGGATAAGAGGATGAGTGGCAGACTGCATAATTTTGAAAACGAACCGGTCCGATAAATATTGCCTTCTCAATTTAAGAGGTGGATCTACACATTCGATTTGGAGAGCATTCACAGGGGAGGATCGCATTGCACCAATAACAATACGAAGACTTTTCGACTGTATTTTGTCTAGGGCACCTAGGGCAGCCTTATTGCAAGGTTCGAGAAGGAACGATCCGTAATCAAGATGGCTACGGATTAGAGCATTGTACACTAATTTTTGGCAATAAGGATGGGAACCCCACCACACACCAGAAAGAGAACGAATAATATTAATATTTTTTTCACATTTCTGGGCGGCGTTGTTAAAATGATGAATACCAGATAGTTTCGAATCAAAAATAACCCCTAGAAATTTAACTCTATCATACACCGGAATTTGGACCCCATTACATGTTACCGAAACATCAGGAACCCGTCTTTTACGACTAAAAACTACGACCGAACTTTTGGGAATAGACAACGATAAACCATGCTCCTCTAACCAAACGCTTAAATAATTGAGTGCTGAGTTAAGCCGAGGAACAGCATCCGGAATATTAGAAACAGAAGAATATAAACAGATATCATCAGCATATTGAAGAACACTGCAAAAAGGATTTACCGTTAATTCCAAGTCGCAAGTATGTATGGTCTGCTCCAGTTATGCCATGTTCTAAGTTTGACAAGAGACATGAGTCAGAATACGCTAAAAAAGTTAATTTATACGAAAAATATTTGTGGTAATAAGTACGTAAGTCAATCTGTCACTTAAACGTTTGAGCAATGAGTTCTTTTGTACGAAGTAACTATGTTGTTATAAATTATAAATAAGCGTTATTGGCATCTACTTGAACATGACAACGATGCCACTTTTTTTGTAATTTTTGTTCGGGTCTGTGGCTCTATTATTATTTTTTTCTATTATTTTATTTTTATTTTTTTAAACGCCTACCAAATATGATTAAACGCCTACCAAATATATTGATAAATTACTACCAATAAATTCTTAATGCTCACCAAAACGGATGAATGCTCACCAAATAGTGTACCCCAAAGTATTCTATAAATGACGACGCGTTTGGCTCGGTTGGTAGACACCTGCCTACTGAGTCGGCGGTCCCGGGTTCGAATCCCGGCCGGGGCAAATATTTGTTCTTGGGTCATGGATGTTATCTATATATGTATTTATATATTATGTATATCGTCGTCTAGTACCCATAGTACAAGCTTTGCTTAGTTTGGGACTAGGTCGATTTGTGTATGATTGTCCCTTAATATTTAAAAAATAAAGCAAATAATTATTTTTCTTACATCCTATAAAAATATATGAACACCTAAAAAGTTAATTTCAGACCAAATAATCTAAATTACTGTTAAATGGATGTCACCAATATTTTATATTATTACTTCCATTTTAGTAATTTTTGCTGAGGCAAAAAACTAAATGCTCACCAAAATGGCTTTTTCTCAAACATCCAATGAAATGTCTTTACGTTCCTTAAAATAGGCTCGGAAGTATCGCTTTTTGGGCGCAACAACTCGAGAAGACTGTAAAGGGATTTCATACTGCTTTTCAGGCCTAGGCCTGCAAAGTAACTTTTTTTTGGTTTCAACAACAAGGTCATTCACACAGATGGCTGGTTTGACAAAAAGCAGGTTTTGTTTTTAAAGATTGGTTGTTAGACACTTGTGGAAAAAAAAATTAGGTTGGCGACTTTTTTTTTTCAAAATTTCAAATTGGTGCTAGGCGGCTAAAACTCGGTATCGGGGGGCTCTCGGGGCTCAAAAATATGAATCTGAAATCTTGTCCGAAAATTCGGTCAAATTCGGAAAATATCGAAAAAAAAAAACGATTTGTATGGAGAAAATTTCAAATTGATGTAGCATAGCTAATAATGACTACCGCATTATGGAGCGTTTTTTAGGGATATAAAAAAAAAACTAACCTAACCTAACCCGGCCGAGTCGGATCTGCTCTGAAAGGTGATCAGGATTAGATGGTTACCTAGCTGAAACGAAACACTAATTTATGAAAACAATATTTGGTGAGCAAAAAATCCATTTTGGTGAGTAAAACATCCATTTTGGGAAGCAAAAAGATATTTTTTGGTAATAATTTTGATGTTTTATGAAAACAATATTTGGTGAGCAAAAAAACCAATTTGGGAAGCAAAAAGATATTCTGACTCAACATAAAATTATTCTGGTGTAATGTATATCGATTTTGGAATACAAAATGATTTAATTTGGGGAGCACTATATAGAGAGAGTTTAATTTAAATGGAAGCAATTCATTTTATTTGGAACTTAGTTTTGGGGTATAAAAGCCATTTTGGTGTGCGTTTAAATGGTTCCCTTATAAATAATACCTCATTGTGAATAGTGGGTCCCGTAGCACGGTTGTGCAAGAAGGGCGGTAGTGCCCTAAGCTCTACAAATGTACAAATGCGTATTTTGGAGTGTGTGGTGACGTATTATAATTACGTTAGTAGACATATTATCGTTGCTATTATATTAACGTCGCTACACCTAGGTACATAATATACAGACATATATATTTAGTAAATAGCTTAATACAACCTAATACTTACTTGGAACCTGCAAATCACTATTGATGAATTTATAATACACTAACTCCCGCTCATGAACACCGATATCTTGAATCATAGATGCTTTTGCGTCGTTTTGAGGCAAATTCTTTATGAAGAAATTGAATACTTTTACTTCGTCTTTTTCATCAATAGATACTTTAAGTTTTAAGTAATCGGCTAGAAGCCCCAGTGTTTCCCCGTCACTAGCATTATTAACTTCATAACTTTGAATATATTCACGTTTATATGAGTACTTTTCAACTATCGATACCACATCTTCTTTAGAGATAATATGACCTTGGCTGTCTTTGGCGTCCGTCATATCGTGGAAAAAATCTAGAGAGCCTAAACGACTGACAGACTATTAGTTTGGAACCTGAATGGTGGCTTATAGATGAACCAGCAGAATATATACAAATGTTCCCTGCACTAGGGATCAGTTCAATTAAGATACCTAACAAAAAAATTAACAGTCATCTTGCCATTGTTTGGCCTTTGGCCGTCGTATAAACTTTGTCGGCACTGGTAATATTTGATCATATTTTTTGTTGTTTGTTAGTTGATTTCGACTGTGCGAGGCTGTCTGAGAATGCGGGCGGGGTCACCGTGTGGGACCTCCTGTTCCGCAGTGTCGTATGGTGTTGTGATTCAAGAAAACGCCTCACTTGAACATTACTTTTATTTTAATTAAAGTAGAAACAATACCAAATTATACGCTTACTGCTTGACCGCCATCTTAGGAGAGAGAATGGTGGGGAGAATGTTGTGCCACAGATAATGCCACAGAATATAACAGTAGGAATTGTGCTAAGTCATTGCATTTATTTGTATTTGGACTTCCGTATCCATTATTATAGTCTCTCGTCATCGCCTGTTTTATAGACGTCATAATTTCATATTATAAACACATACTATGCTTAAATTGGCAAAATTATATCTACGTCGCTAAAGTTACTTAGTAGTTTATTATTGTTATTTTTTGATGATTAGTCTGTAAGGTATTTATGAATGGGCCGTGCGTGTAGCCTGAAATAAAGAATTTCAATTGTAATCCAACTTTAATTCATTGTTTACTCTACCGATCGATTTCCTTAAGTCAGAAAAGAAATAAGTACTTAATATCTAGAGAACAAATCAAGGGTAGATTCGGTTATATACTAAGTAGAAGCAGTTATCAACAAGGTGTTATCGACAGATGTGATTTAGACACGCCTGTTAGTTATTTTCATATCATATTACCTAAGTAGAGGTAATGTTATTTTCTCAGACATGCTCGGAAATGTAGTAAGCGTTTTTGTCATGAAATGAAGACACAAAGTTCCTCGTTTATGGCACCTGCATTTCTTTTCTGGCTTAGGTCATTAGAGTAAGTATTAAAATTCATTATGGTCCGCTGCTTTAACTTTTTACACTTGCTCATTAACATTAAACTAAACCAAGGAATAGTACATTACTGCAGAGGCAACGCAATAGGGGATTACCGGTAGAGTAGTTGTAGCGTCGCGGCTTGTATTATAGTGCTTTTCTCAAAAATGCTACGAAAAAAAAACATTTTGTGGCTGCATCCCGCAAAGCTGGTTAAATCAGGTACGGGCTGGTATCATTTTAAATTAAAGCATGAAAAATAAAAAAAATCAAATGATTTATACAATTTATTGAGCGTGTGTAAGTTAATGACGATAAAATAATTGTAAAATTGTGAAGTAAAAACTAAACCATGATATGCTATTTTCATACACAATATATTTACTTAGGTACTCCTCTATTTTCATAAGATAAGGTAGCGTAGATAGTTAAATTGTACAACGAGTACCATTTAAACTATATACGTTATCCATTTTACTAACTACCCGAGGTAAGTACATTAAACAGATAAATATACGGCGTAACAACCACATCATTATAAAATATACTCATCAACTATCTCTTCTAATATATCCATTACAATTTTACTATAGCGATCGCTTTCAATCATCATTTCTTTAATAAAGTTCCCTCTTTCTTTCATCATATTATTGAACTGTTGAGAGTCCTCAAGCGTTTCTGCCATAATGCTGTCCTCCCCAAAAATTAGCGGGGCAAGACAAGCAAACGATATAATACCCCATTGCTTGAATTTTCTAGCCGATGCGTGGAAGTCACCTCTCGTTAAAATACTCTGAATATTGATACCGTTATCCCAGAGGCAAGATTTAAGCTCATCGTAATAGAAATTCAAAAACATGGTCAGATTCTCTTTTCGGCATTCACGGTTGAGGTTGGCATAGAGAAGTTGCATGACATCTGCTGCCGGTGGTTGACAGCTTACCATCTGAAAGTCTACCAGCACACAGTCATCTGACACTAGGGTACCGTTATCCAATTTCTCGTAATGGAACAATAGATTGTTGTTCCATAAATCCCTGTGACTTAGCACACATCTTTGCTCGTCGAATGTAGAAAGATTCAAGGCACCGTCCCAAACATCGCCCCAACGTTCTTCTATGATTCTCAGCGTCTCTTTATTTTGGTTGTATTTGGATAAATCTTTAACAATTTCCAAAGTTCCCTCTCTACACTGAACGAACCAAATATTCGTTTTTGAATAAAATAAGCTGTCCAAATATTGCTCATGATCTTCAGTAATTCTGTATGGTCGTCGAAGGTCCTTGGTCCGTTTTTCTTCGTAAATTATGGTGCTAACATGGAATCTGGCTAGTGTTTTAAGGGCCTGTAAGGTGTGTAGTTTATCTAATCGTTCGTATTTATCTCGCATTGTGTATTGTAACGCAGCCAAATCTTCCATTACCATAGCGTTTCCAATAGAAGTGACGAATTTTGCACTCCATGGTTTCAGTGCTGTAAAAAGGTCCTAAATAAGTTATCATGGGACTACACATAATTAATTTAAATAACCAATATTAAAGTAAAATAAATAAAAAATCAATTTAATAAACCGTTATCCGCGTCATGCTATGTGCCTATGGCGACACTTTATTATACACAAAAACAGTTAAACTACATCTAAAACAAATAACACAGTTACATAAGCGAATTTATCCCTATAAAGGATCTCTTCCAGTTAACCTTTGATCAATTAAGTAAGTATTATGTAACACGTAACGTGTCATAGCCTCATCCATCTACTACAATACCTGAATAGTAAGAGATAGATAATAAATATAATAATAATTGTCGCGTAAAAAAAGCCCTGTAGCACAGTTGTGCAAAAAGGGCGATAGTGCCCTATTACCTAGGTACTACAAATATCTACAAATGTATAAATTATTTTACCTATTTAGGAGTGTGTAGCGACGTATTATAATTAATTAATTACGTTAGTAGACGTACGGTGCGTTATGATTAGATTGAACGCGTTTAACACGAGGTGAGCAGTGTTTTTTTTGAAGTTATATTGGTCCAATAATATGAGGATTTGTTATAGGAATCTATGTTTTTAGTAAAGAGGACATATTCATCTTTATATTTAATCTAAAACGAGGAAGTTACTAATAGTTTTAGTATGAATTAAGTATAAAATAACACTCATAACTTAAAATGTCTTGGGTCAAGATAAAAAGGTTACGGGGAAAGATTGATATAGTCCTCAAAATAAGTTATATGCGCCTTAAATAAATTTGATACACATTCCAACAGTGTATGTCAACGTAGTACTTAGTTTAAAACTTTCATTCATATATGAAAAGAGCCGTTATGTACCATTGACGTTATGTACCTTTATATTTCAATCTTATCCATTTTGAGGTTAAGTTAGTTTTAAAACATTAAGTGCAGTATAATGACGCATACCGTATCCTAATGAAACTGCCGAGATACTGCAGTGCATCGAGCATGTTTGCCGAGGCCAGAGTTCCTGACTTTTTTGCCATCATGCGGACACGTATTGCTTCCTTCTGGAGCCGTCTGCGTTCGTCTAACAACAGCATTCTACGTGCGCTGTCTGGGTGTTTGGACAATCCCATTTATAAGTATTGGGTTTCCGTGCACCGCGACGGAAACAAAAGATAAATAGCTATTTATTTTTGTGCATGTGACGGCCTAGTTGAGAACTAGGTTAAATTTACGTTTATTTTGTTATTTTTACACATCTTTTACACACTTTTTATAGTTTTTATTTGACATAATTTTTAAAATTGCTGTATTGTATTGTAATTTGATATTGGGTGTATACCTGTAAATAAAGAACATTTATTATTATTATTATTAAAACTGTTTTTTTAGGGTTCCGTACCCAAAGGGTAAAAACGGGACCCTATTACTAAGACTTCGCTGTCCGTCCGTCCGTCCGTCTGTCACCAGGCTGTATCTCAAGAACGGTGATAGCTAGACAGTTGAAATTTTCACAGATGATGTATTTCTATTGCCGCTATAACAACAAACACTAAAAATAAAATAAAATAAATATTTAAGGGGGGCTCCCATACAACAAACTTGTTATTGATTATGGTACGGAACCCTTCATGCGTGAGTCGGAGTCGCACTTGTCCAATTATTTTATAGAATACGAATAATCTTAGGTCTGTGAGACCGCATGTAGGTTGTAAGGGTTAATGAAAGTACCTAGTTATATCGTTTCTCCACCTTGAGAACCAGTTACTGTTACTATCCACTAGATTGCTTTTGGTAACTACGGCTACCTTTCAGCGCTTATTTTTTAGTATATAAATAGAGCCCAACTCAAAATTCGAAGCAATTGAGTGGAGTTTTGAAAATTAATGTTGCCGTCTTATCCCTTCAAATAATGAGTCGGTGCAAGATTGAAATCTCGTAAAATAAGAAACATAATTAAAATCCACATTGGCAGGCAACTAAGATAACAATAACAATAACAAGCAATTTAATTCATAATCACGTATCAACACAAAATGTCTCTAGCGTCACTGCAAAAGAAGAGATACCTACCTAATGAAAAAACTTGATTTGAGCGTAAAATAAGTTTCTGTCAAAAATGTCATTTTAGTGGCAAGCTTTATAGCCGACTGTACTTTTCTTTGGATATCCATCAAATGCTCACTGAGACGATTCTAAAGAGCCCAAACTCGGTAGGATTGCTTTTTCTATTATAGAGTTCCTATGGCCACCTTCCGGCTCCATCATCAGATCAGCCCCATGGTACCATATTATTGTATTGTCATCAAAGTTAAGTAAGTATGCAAAATTTCAGCTCAATCGGTTGACGATATCTGCTTCAAAATTGAGTTGCAAGATTTCACCCGAACAAACATACTTAGATACATAATGAGATGGTCGAATCTACTATTATAATTTTTTTGGTATTGTGAAAGCGTGAGACCTCGAGATCACGTCTGGCAGGCTGGAATCGTAAATCCAAAATATAATAGATACTGCGCGACCCATAAATAACCCGATGTTATTTCTAATACTAAAAACAATTTCGCTAGAATTTTAAATTGTCACTAAAGACAAAGAGTGACGGGAAATTTATTACGCAATAAATTGTTCTTAACTGCCGAACTCTCTCACAGATTGTTAAATCTATTTCTAAGGAAGCAAGTTAGAAAAAAGAGTTAAATATAGGCAATTCTAGAAACAACACAACGGGGCGTCGTAAAACTATATTGCGCAACCTTTTCAGAGCGATGGGGAGAAATTTGAAGCTGCGCACATGTGCAAAGCATTAATCTTAATGTCGTCGAGACAAACAGACAAAGTAATTCTAATGAATCTAGGGGCGTGTCACTTGACGCTGAAACCAATGATCAATAACCAAGCATGACTAGTTCGGGGTGGGGTTCGGATCATTGTTCACATTGACTGGCGGGAGAAATTTTGGATTACAGGAGGTGTGGCATGGACCAGGAGGAAGGCCGCTCGACTCGGACCGGAGGAAGGCTTGGACAGTTACGTTTTGAACCGCGCTGCGAGCACTCGAGATCTCCTCGAGACTAGCGTCAACTGTGGTCATTCTTTTTTTCCTTTGTAAAAATAATAATAAGTTTTTAATAAAGTAAAGGAAATATAGTTTAAGTGATTAGTGATTAAGAGGACTCTGTGTCGGAACGAGTGAGACGAGAACTTCGTCTGAACGAGGCGGACGAGGTCTACAGCGAGGCGAGACGGCGAACGCAGGCGAGAGACGGATTAGCGTTTGACAAACGCTAGGAGCAGGGAAAGGCTTAGACATCTCGGTAAAGTACTCTAATACCATCATTGTCCGAAACAATTAGAGTGATTCATATTTTGCATCTCCCCTTCATATTAAAGTCAGTAGATCCTATTCACGCGAGTTTCCGTTATGGACGCGGAGGGTGCCCTAGATGTTTTGTACCGCCTAGGTCACAACAAGCAACCCCACCCCGGCCCTACGTCTTGGGAATTACCAGTCCTCTTAGGGGTACTGTTGGCTATTATAGTGATGATCATTTGCGCCTACTTTTGTGTGCGATTTAGTGATTGGTGGCGTCGGATCACACACACCGCGCTCCACGGGGAAAATAATACTATAGAAATCGAAATGGTCCGTTATTAATCAGAACCAAATTAGGAGTGCAAGTGTGAAATCACCCTAGCTGTAAATACGTGCTTTTGTGTTGAAGATTTAAGTAAAGTTTGAAGGTTAGCCTCTCTTACTGTTGTTCCCCCCCGAATTTGATAGTTAGGGACAACTCTTAGCACTAAGACTGTAAACTTTTGTGTGCATGTGTGTATAACTAGGTTTAAGAGCCTAGAGGGTTTTTAATTTGAGTGTTATGTTTTCCCTCTAAATTAGTATGGCTGGTAGGAATATAACACTCGGCTATGTCATTGATGCAACCCATCAACCATAGTCTAATTAATCGAACAGTTTCTTTTGCAAAGTTACCTAAAAGTGAAATAAATTTAGATAAACAATTTTGATAAAATAAATCTAATTTTTGCACAACTCCATATTTTTATTTCATCCCATTGGTAGGCACCCTTCGGGATTGATAACGGAGGTTCCCCACTAAGGTCGTGGTCCATAAAACCTAAGTACATAGCTAGATTGTTTAATAATTGTTACAGCCAGAGCGACCTTTAGGACTGAACCTCCGATATCAAAAAAACCGTATCTTATACTCAATTACGATTTCCGTTCTAAAACGATATCAGTCGAATCATTTCTTTGAGACCTAGTTGGACCTAAAGACGAATATAGACTGTGTGGCAGTCAGTCGAGTAAATCAGAGATAATGGAATATGGACCTTGGGTCAGGCATTCATTTACAAAGCCCATCTAGGACAATACTCACTAGGATATTCCTTGAATACCCGTTACTACCTATTGATCTGACGCGGAGACGTGGGGCGACACCTGAAGGCGAATACTTACACATTTACCTACTCATTCTACGTAAGTATATAACTACGGATCACACTTGGCTGCGGTTGACTACTGAGGGCGGCGAGCACCGGACCAGTTGGAGGCTAAGTGGGCGTATTAGCAGAGAAAGGTGATATTTTTCTAAGGTAGGCGTCGTAAGGCCTAACCTTTAAGTGTGGGACAATGCAGGCTGAATCTAGATAGCGAAACTGACTCGAAGCAGTCGGTAGCGTGACAACCATTCCGTTTCAAAGGCGTGACAGCGGCGATCGCCGGTCACTCTACTACACGCCATGTCTTGCAGATTGACCCTCGACCTTTGATTTGGCCAAATCAAAACATAACTTATCTGCATACCAACACTTAAATAAACTATGACCCGGGTCGAATGGGGCGGGCTCACAGCCCATTAACAAGACCTCATCTTCGGATACGAGGCAATAAACCGCTTCTCAGCGAAAGAGGGTCAACTGCGCCCCTATAACTCGAGTACGAGGCCAGGTATCTGGTCTACCTGTGCGTAGGCTTCCCCTGTGATTGCGGGCGATCGGTTGTTCACGACGGGAACAAAAACCCGTACAATGGAGGCTACTTCATTTGTCCTAATAACAGAATCGATGTCACTAACGCCGACCTCTAGAAGCCAGATAGCTATAACTGCTTCAGCCTGGATGTATGTAAAAGTAGTAACAAATTCTCTTAACCTTACAGTAAGCTATAATTCCCATTGAACTTTATTCAATTACATAAACAGCTATAACTTAGACGATCACTTCACGAGCCGTACCATCACAGAATCTGATGCCGCGTGACCAAGGATCCATGTACGTATTCGAAATAACGATACGACTGGATTTATATTAGCTTAAAAAATAAACACAACGTAGGAATCGTAATTGAGTATATAAGAGGAATTTCAGGAGAGAGGTTAAGACACATTGCGCATGTTATTATGTAAGAATTATATTACATTTACTTTAGGTCTGGGGGAGCGGGGGAGAGCAGAGACACATTGCGCATGTTATTATGAAAAAAATATATTACATTTACTTTAGGTCTGGGGGAGCGGACAAGAGCTATATAATTACTAATATGGAAATTACAGGAATTTTAGAAGGAGACTGCGGGGGAGAGACACTAATCCTGTCCATTTCTTGGATTAATTTATCTTTGTGCTTTTGAAATTGCATACAATTGAATCATTTACTGTGTTATCTGCTTTCTATTATTGAGCTTGTGTATTGTTTGAATTTATCCCTATTGTATGGAAGGTTGCGCAAGACTTTGGTATCGGGAAATTGACGGGTGACGGGGATAGGACGGTACATAGTAGAAATAAATTAGCATCAATCGGAACATGCATACAAGGAAGGGAAACGCGAAATTTATACGTGGTACAACCGTCGGTTAGCAATCCAATTTTGACGGGAAGTCTTTTGACAACTCTTTTGCATTCTTAAAGCATAAATGGGTCGGATCGAGAGATAAATGATAGCGCTAGGGTGCATTACCGGGCACGCGAGTAAGGTAATGGACCTATACTCGAAAGATTGGACCACGTTCGCTGATTTTGAGGAATCAAAGAAGGTCGCTAATAGTCATACGCTATTTTTAGGTTGAAGACGTAGCTCAGTTAAAATAGTTACAACGGTTAGAGTAGAATGAGAGACAAGTTTAACGTAGTTTAATCATTTAAGTACATGGGTTCTATCACCATCATCATCATAAGTATATTTGCATATTTGGTTGAGGCATATTCAAATATAATAAGTGTTTACGGTTGTAAGAGTGGGTTCTACCGAAATATATAAGAATAAACCGTAATGGTTACTTGGTATAATACGGACATTATTTAAGAAACTAGTATTTATGTGTCTCTGTCTTAGAATATTTAATATAATATTAATTAACGGAAAATACTTCATCACATATTGACGATTGAGAACGCATCCTACGTCTGTCTGTCTTAGGATATTTTGGTTGATGAAAATATTTTAGCATCATGTTTCATGCTGAAACCAAGGGAACTAGAGTCTGTCTGTCTGTCCACGATATATAAACGAAATATATTCGATACTACTAGTCATCACTGAAATAAAATTTATGCATATATTGTATGCAATAGCAAGTATGTATGTATTGGTTTTGCGTCGGAATTACTGGTAATTAGGCTTATTTAATAGGGTTAGCCATCTGAGTTATAAGAGAGGTAGGATACATTATTGAGGAGATTAGTTATAGTAAATAAATTGTGTTGTGGTTTGGGTGGGTTCGACTCCCAACAAATCTACATCAAAATGAATAAGCATTAAAATACAATTTATTGAAGAAAACCAGGTTCAATCCCTGTTGACATATTTTGCTGTATTTTATTATTGGTTTTGTTTTATAAACGTGAGGATATAAACTTAGGAACATGAAGATACTTAGTCAATGGCTGTGGGTCTGCAGGTTCGATCCCTGTGTGAATAAATTGTCTAGGGGTTAAGTTTTAAGGTTGCGATAATACAGGTTCGATCCCTGAGTAACTTTTTGTCGGTTTACTAAGTGTTATACGACATTCAAGTTGTAGGACTGTGAAGAGCAGGTTCAACCCCTGTGTAATTAAATCAATGTGTTATTTTGATAACCGTTTAAAGAGTTCTGATCACAGAGAGTGCGAGGGCGCGGGCTCCATTCTTACTTAAGATTAGAACGACGAAATGGGTTCGATTCCCATTTTCTTTTGAAATTGGCAAATTTTTGCTTCAGGTTTCGTTGACTTATAGGATCAAGTTCGACTCTTGTGTACCATTTTTTTATGATTACTTAAGTAAGAATTTAAGGAATAAAGACGTTTAATTTCAGACAACCATGTCTATTGTAAGAGAGGATTTTCGCGGGCGATGGATTCGATATTGGCAGGGACACGGGAATTTTGCGTGACCTATCTAGATGACATTGTCATATTTACTACAGGGGATATAGGGTTGCATTTGGCGCATCTAGACCAAATACTTACAAGGTTAGAAGCCGCGGGACTTACGGGCCGACTAGGGAAATGTCGATTTTTATGTGTAGAGGTGAAATTATTAGGGCACATAGTAAACACCGACGGGGTGCGTATGGATCCCAAACGCGCAGAGGCCATAATAAGTTTTCCCATACCTAGGACGGCGAAACAATTACGGGGTTTTTTGGGCTTAATAAATTATTTTCGGAAGTTTATCCCCAAATATAGCGAGGAAGTGAGGCCATTGTGTGACTTATTGAAACAAAATACAAAATGGTCCTGGACATTGGAGATAAATAATTGTTTTGAAAGAGTTAAAGGGTTATTTGTAGACACGATACTTCTCGCACACCCGGATCCTAAACAAACTTATTATTTGCAGACCGATAGTAGCAATTTAGGAGTCTCGGGTTACGTTTATCAGTTAACAGGCGAGGGAGAAGAAAGGGTAATAGGGTTTTGTAGTAAGTCACTATCGGAGACCGAACGTAGATGGACTGTTACGGAACAAGAACTATGGGCGATCATATTCAGCTTGTCAAAATTTGAAACTTACCTGAGAGGCGCGCGATTAATCATTAGGACCGATCATAAAAGTTTGATATTCTTACAAACATGTAAATTATTGAGCGCGCGGATGATACGATGGGTACATTATATAGGGCGGTTCGACTACACTGTTGAACACGTGAAAGGACGACTCAACACGGTAGCAGACGTACTATCCCGGCATATAAAAGGGACTACCGACGTATTAACTAATAAGACAGTAGGGCCTGAGATGAACCTATTCAAAGTACCGTTAGGACGGGTGGTACAGAGCAGGTGGAAGGAGATCAGGAATTATCAGGAGCGCGATGAGGCGGCTAGGAAAATAGTTAGTCGAATGGAGACTATAGGTACCTCCGAGTCAAAGTACTACGTGCTTAAAGAGGGAATTCTCTATAGATCGGACATACATAAGGATACATTTAGGCTCTACGTCCCCGAGGAATTACAGCAAGATCTGATCATTAGCATACATGAGGAGATAGGTCATTTTGGACGTTACAAGGTATATGCACTAATGAAGCGTCGGTATTATTTTTCTGATATGTCTCGCATAATAGGTAAAATCGTAAGAGCTTGTGAGGCGTGTCAAAAGTCGAAGCACGCGCGGGAAACTCATACGGGACCGATTAAGACTGTGATAGCAAGGGAAATAGGGGAGAAAGTGTTTTGCGACATTTATGGACCATTACCAGCGGGACGTTTCGGATTCAAATACATATTTGTGGTACAGGACGCTTATAGCAAATGGATTAAACTATATTCGTTACGTCGAGCAAGTGGAAGGGCGACGTTAGCATGCATAAAGAAGTTTCATGTACAGATGAGGATTAGGACTCTATGTTCAGATAGGGGCACTAACTTCACTTCAAAGGATTTCGAGTCAGGTGTGCGGCAGCTAGGTATCGAACTGACGCATACATCCGTTAGGAATCCGCGGCCGAACTCGACGGAGAGAGTAAATAAAGAGTTAGGTAGGCTATTCCGAACCTATTGCGACAAATCACACCGCTCTTGGGTAGATCTGCTACCGGAAATAGAGGATTGCTATAATCAGGTGGTACACACCACAACAGGTTATTCACCGAATGAGATAGTTTGGGGAAAAAGGACCTTATTGTCTACAGACCTCAGAAACGGCATTTTAGGCGGGGTAGGAGAACCACCGGAGGATCTCGAACATATTCGACAACAGGCCCGACAGAATATAATGAAAGCGGCAGAAAGTAGGGAACTCCATTATAACAAAAACCATAAATTGATACAATTCGAAATAGGCGATTTGGTGAAACTTAAAACTTTCGCTAAATCGGACGCGGACAAGAAATTAACGAAAAAATTCATGCGATTGTATAAGGGACCTTTCACAATAGGGGCCGTGCCATATAACAATGTATACACCTTAATAGACACGCGCACTAACAGGGTCGAAGGAAATTACAATGCAATCCACCTGTTTCGTTATTACAAAAAAACGTAGGGCCTACAGGTAGAATGTTGATTAGGACTTGACTAACAAAGAGGTTGCGAAGTGCAAGCGCCACCTGGAGGAAAAAAAAAAACACAATAGGATAACCGACTCGGACAACAATGCGGAACTTAGACTGTTTAGGGTTTTATTACCACAACGTAGCTTTATGATGAGCGTGGGAAAACAAGGGATAGTCGTGGGAACTAACGGATCAGAGATTTGCCGTTTCACATGAAGAGTTGGAAATAGATTTTAATTTGGTCTAGGACATGTGTGGGAGCATAGAATTCCTGGCCAAATTCAAATCTATTTGGGGGAGTGTGAGATGGTCGAATCTACTATTATAATTTTTTTGGTATTGTGAAAGCGTGAGACCTCGAGATCACGTCTGGCAGGCTGGAATCGTAAATCCAAAATATAATAGATACTGCGCGACCCATAAATAACCCGATGTTATTTCTAATACTAAAAACAATTTCGCTAGAATTTTAAATTGTCACTAAAGACAAAGAGTGACGGGAAATTTATTACGCAATAAATTGTTCTTAACTGCCGAACTCTCTCACAGATTGTTAAATCTATTTCTAAGGAAGCAAGTTAGAAAAAAGAGTTAAATATAGGCAATTCTAGAAACAACACAATGGGGCGTCGTAAAACTATATTGCGCAACCTTTTCAGAGCGATGGGGAGAAATTTGAAGCTGCGCACATGTGCAAAGCATTAATCTTAATGTCGTCGAGACAAACAGACAAAGTAATTCTAATGAATCTAGGGGCGTGTCACTTGACGCTGAAACCAATGATCAATAACCAAGCATGACTAGTTCGGGGTGGGGTTCGGATCATTGTTCACATTGACTGGCGGGAGAAATTTTGGATTACAGGAGGTGTGGCATGGACCAGGAGGAAGGCCGCTCGACTCGGACCGGAGGAAGGCTTGGACAGTTACGTTTTGAACCGCGCTGCGAGCACTCGAGATCTCCTCGAGACTAGCGTCAACTGTGGTCATTCTTTTTTTCCTTTGTAAAAATAATAATAAGTTTTTAATAAAGTAAAGGAAATATAGTTTAAGTGATTAGTGATTAAGAGGACTCTGTGTCGGAACGAGTGAGACGAGAACTTCGTCTGAACGAGGCGGACGAGGTCTACAGCGAGGCGAGACGGCGAACGCAGGCGAGAGACGGATTAGCGTTTGACAAACGCTAGGAGCAGGGAAAGGCTTAGACATCTCGGTAAAGTACTCTAATACCATCATTGTCCGAAACAATTAGAGTGATTCATATTTTGCATCTCCCCTTCATATTAAAGTCAGTAGATCCTATTCACGCGAGTTTCCGTTATGGACGCGGAGGGTGCCCTAGATGTTTTGTACCGCCTAGGTCACAACAAGCAACCCCACCCCGGCCCTACGTCTTGGGAATTACCAGTCCTCTTAGGGGTACTGTTGGCTATTATAGTGATGATCATTTGCGCCTACTTTTGTGTGCGATTTAGTGATTGGTGGCGTCGGATCACACACACCGCGCTCCACGGGGAAAATAATACTATAGAAATCGAAATGGTCCGTTATTAATCAGAACCAAATTAGGAGTGCAAGTGTGAAATCACCCTAGCTGTAAATACGTGCTTTTGTGTTGAAGATTTAAGTAAAGTTTGAAGGTTAGCCTCTCTTACTGTTGTTCCCCCCCGAATTTGATAGTTAGGGACAACTCTTAGCACTAAGACTGTAAACTTTTGTGTGCATGTGTGTATAACTAGGTTTAAGAGCCTAGAGGGTTTTTAATTTGAGTGTTATGTTTTCCCTCTAAATTAGTATGGCTGGTAGGAATATAACACTCGGCTATGTCATTGATGCAACCCATCAACCATAGTCTAATTAATCGAACAGTTTCTTTTGCAAAGTTACCTAAAAGTGAAATAAATTTAGATAAACAATTTTGATAAAATAAATCTAATTTTTGCACAACTCCATATTTTTATTTCATCCCATTGGTAGGCACCCTTCGGGATTGATAACGGAGGTTCCCCACTAAGGTCGTGGTCCATAAAACCTAAGTACATAGCTAGATTGTTTAATAATTGTTACAGCCAGAGCGACCTTTAGGACTGAACCTCCGATATCAAAAAAACCGTATCTTATACTCAATTACGATTTCCGTTCTAAAACGATATCAGTCGAATCATTTCTTTGAGACCTAGTTGGACCTAAAGACGAATATAGACTGTGTGGCAGTCAGTCGAGTAAATCAGAGATAATGGAATATGGACCTTGGGTCAGGCATTCATTTACAAAGCCCATCTAGGACAATACTCACTAGGATATTCCTTGAATACCCGTTACTACCTATTGATCTGACGCGGAGACGTGGGGCGACACCTGAAGGCGAATACTTACACATTTACCTACTCATTCTACGTAAGTATATAACTACGGATCACACTTGGCTGCGGTTGACTACTGAGGGCGGCGAGCACCGGACCAGTTGGAGGCTAAGTGGGCGTATTAGCAGAGAAAGGTGATATTTTTCTAAGGTAGGCGTCGTAAGGCCTAACCTTTAAGTGTGGGACAATGCAGGCTGAATCTAGATAGCGAAACTGACTCGAAGCAGTCGGTAGCGTGACAACCATTCCGTTTCAAAGGCGTGACAGCGGCGATCGCCGGTCACTCTACTACACGCCATGTCTTGCAGATTGACCCTCGACCTTTGATTTGGCCAAATCAAAACATAACTTATCTGCATACCAACACTTAAATAAACTATGACCCGGGTCGAATGGGGCGGGCTCACAGCCCATTAACAAGACCTCATCTTCGGATACGAGGCAATAAACCGCTTCTCAGCGAAAGAGGGTCAACTGCGCCCCTATAACTCGAGTACGAGGCCAGGTATCTGGTCTACCTGTGCGTAGGCTTCCCCTGTGATTGCGGGCGATCGGTTGTTCACGACGGGAACAAAAACCCGTACAATGGAGGCTACTTCATTTGTCCTAATAACAGAATCGATGTCACTAACGCCGACCTCTAGAAGCCAGATAGCTATAACTGCTTCAGCCTGGATGTATGTAAAAGTAGTAACAAATTCTCTTAACCTTACAGTAAGCTATAATTCCCATTGAACTTTATTCAATTACATAAACAGCTATAACTTAGACGATCACTTCACGAGCCGTACCATCACAATAACATACATACATACATTGCAAGTTAAATAAAAGCTTTTAATAAATAAGTTTCTGTCAAAAATGTCATATTAGTGGCAAGCTTTTATAGCCGACTGTACTTTTCTTTGGATATCCATCAAATGCTCACTGAGACGATTCTAAAGAGCCCAAGCTCGGTAGGATTGCTTTTTCTAATATAGAGTTCCTATGGCCACCTTCCGGCTCCATCATCAGATCAGCCCCATGGTAACATATTATTGTATTGTCATCAAAGTTAAGTAAGTATGCAAAATTTCAGCTCAATCGGTTGACGATATCTGCTTCAAAATTGAGTTGCAAGATTTCACCCGAACAAACATACTTAGATACATACATACATACATTGCAAGTTAAATAAAAGCTTTTAAAAACATACCTCGTTGAAAATTGCCAATAACTCCCAATCACACTCATTGAACGAACGACAATGACTGAGGGGTCAGAACAACAAACAGGCGTTCTCAATAAAGTTACCATGGACAAACGGACTGGAGTTATGAACGGTTGTTTATTGTACTTTTTTCCAATATATCCCAATGCACCTTACCTATTATCGTTGCTATTATATTTACGTCACTACACCTACCTACATAATATACTAAACTAACTAAAAAAATATTTAGAAAATAACTTAAGAGCCCTTATTCCTGTTAAAATTTATTTTTCTCATATTATGACAAATATATTGATAATTTCCACCAACTTTTTGAAGTGAATAATACTTTTCCCCGAGTTCTAGGTAGTAACGTAGCTATTTCATGCTTTTATTGCGTGCAGTCGAAAATAAGTTGAAAAAGCTTATTATTCGCGTGAATTTTGTCAATTTCGAGTACTTTTTGAAACAAAAATTATCAATGAAAAATTCAAACTATAGGTTTCAAATATATATCAATAAACACCAATAGCCCTGTTCTAGGTAGTAACATCAATAATATGTTAAGAAACATGTTTGATAATAGAGAAAAATGTCTAAAACAATCAGCATTTGAAAAGGAATAAGGCCTCTTAATACAACCTGATACTTACTTAGAGCTTGCAAATCACTATTGATAAATTTATAATACACTAACTCCCGCTCATGAACTCCGATATCTTGAATAATAGATGCTTTTGCTTCGTTTTCAGGCAAATTCTTTATGAAGAAATTGAATACTTTTTCTTCGTCTTTTGCATCAATAGATACTTTAAGTTTTAAGTAATCGGCTAGAAACCCCAGTGTTTCCCCGTCACTTGCATTTTTAACTTCATAACTTTGAATATATTCACTTTTATATGCGTACTTTTCAACTATCAATACCACATCTTCTTTAGAGATAATTTCACCTTGGTTGTCTTTGGCATCCGTCATATCGTGGAGAAGTTCTAGAAAGGCGAAGCGACTGACAGTCTATTAGTTTGGAACTTGAATGGTATTTATAGATGAAGCAGCAGAATATATACAAATGTTCGCTGTTCGCGGTTCAGTTTAAATAAGATACCGAACATAATTCTTTAACAGTAATCTTCTTATTGTTTGGCGCTCGTATAGACTTTGTCGGCACTGTTAATATTTTATCATATAGTAGGAATTGTGGTACGTAACACGTAAGTCATTGCATATATTTGTGTTTGTACTGCCGTTTCCATTTGGTATTATCTAGTCTCATCATCGCCTGTTTTTAGAGACGTCATAATTCCATATTACTACAAATAAATACATACTAACCATGCCTAAATTGGGAGACTGATACATCGCTAAGTTACTTAGTCGTTTATTATTTTTAACCGACTTCCAAAAAAGGAGGAGGTTCTCAATTCGAACTAATTTTTTTTTGTATGTGTGTTACTCGATATCTCCGAGAACCGTGAACCGATTTTCAATTTTTTTTTTTTATCGAAAGGATATAACTCCGAGTTGGTCCCATTGGCACTAAGTCGGGATCTGATGATGGAATCTTGGAGAAAACGAGGGAACTCTTCAAATGTTATAGGGACATGTACGGCGCTTTCGGTAATTTATTGATAAAGTCAAGAATTTACATTCAGTAAATAGGATTTGGTGTAAGGAAGCTGATGATGAACACCACAGATGGCCACTAGAACTTTACTTCTAAACGGCCAGTGTTTCGAAGGTAGCGATTAGATTTGCCGATTCGGATATTTAAATTACTAGGAGGAAACAAATGTACATGGTGCTATTGAATACGGTACCATAAAACTGGTCTGATGCTGGAACCGGAAAGGACCCTACAGAACACGGTAACCAAACAACGTAACCGAGTCGTGTTTGGTGTTACTGGAATTGTCCTGACAAGCATTCTGAGTACAGAAGACTTATTTTTTTATTAATCGACTTCTTAATCGATATTTATTATTAATCGAATTCTTAATCGATATTTATTACACAATAACAGTACAATATCTACATAACAGTTCTGGTGCTTAGACGAAAGTATTACAATTTAACACGTACCTAATTATACTTATGTTTTATTTATTTACAATCATTATTTATGCTTCAGGGTTAATTATAGAAGGCATCTCCTTAAAATTAAAATCATAATACCTATGTCACCTATGTTATATTTATATAATGTTTCAATATTTAACAATAATGTTTTATACGTGAAATATTATGTACCTACACTAAAGATATAATATCCTATCGGAAACGGAAATGTTTCGCCTCAGCATCACTCGTGATTCGACGCCTAATTTTATGGTTGGTAAGAAGCTACCACAGTTATTGACGTCCTTAGGGGTAACGTTGTCTGGTGGCTTCCTACCATACGTTGCCGTCTCGCGATATTCATCTACAGCGTTAAATGCGGTGAGCTTTAGCGTTTTCAGTGGTCATTTTGTTATTGTATGCGTCTACCTGTCTAACTGTAGGGAAAATGCGGACAGCAGCTCCGTCTGCAAAATCACCTGCCAAAGGTACATGTCGCCGCTCACATAATAATTCGAACTATTTTTTTTTTGTATGTATGTTACTCGATATCTCCGAGAACCGTGAACCGATTTTGACGTGACAACGTCTTAAATTAGGTTGCGCTCGGAGTCACTCATGAAAAAGTGTAACGCCCGCTCACGTTACGAGGGCCGGTTGTCCCGCTAAAACTCGAGAACGGCTGAACCGATTTGGCTAATTTTAGTATTGAAATATTCGTGGAAGTCAAGGGAAGGTTTAAACGGTCAGAAAATATTGAATAAATGAGTGGAAAATAATAAAAAGGATAATTTTATATTCCCAATTCCCATACAAATACAAACTGTTCGTACTTACCTGTCAAACATATGTTGTCACGTAAAATCTTCGCCCGTAAAACCGACTTTACAGGCAACCATTTTTTAATTTATTTTTTTAATTGGAAAGGGTATAACTCCGAGTTGGTCCCGTTGGCACTAAGTCGGGATCTGATAATGGAATCTTGGAGAAATCGAGGGAACTCTTCAAATGTTATAGGGACATGTACGGCGCTTTCGGTAATTTATTGATAAAGTCAAGAATTTACATTCAGTAAATAGGATTTGGTGTCAGGAAACTGATGATGAACACCACAGATGGCCACTAGAACTTTGATATGAATCACTAAACAAAAAAAAAAAAATAACAAAAAAAAGAACCGACTTCAGTAAAACTAAAAAACCAAAAATAACCCGTTCAAGTACAGATTACATTTGACTCACCCTTCGAAGTCGGTGCCAAACCTCGCGTAAACTATAATATAACTATAAATATAAGAACTGACTGGTTTGGGATCGACTTCGAAGGGTGAGTCAAATGTAATCTGTACTTGAACGGGTTATTTTTGGTTTTTTAGTTTTACTGAAGTCGGTTCTTTTTTTTGTTAATTTTTTTATATTGTTTATGTATGATTAGTCTGTATTTATGAAAGTTCCGTGCATGTAGTCTGAAATAAAGAATTTTAATTGTAATCCAACTTTAATTCAATTGCTTACCATCTAATACCCTATCGATCGATTTCCTTAACAAAGAAAAGACATGCTTAGGTAATATCTAGAAAACAATAAATCAAAGGTAGATTATATACTAACTAGAAGAAGTTATCAACAAGGTCTTATCGTCAAATATAACTGTATTTTGACACGCTGTTTGTCATGTTTATATAATACTAGCTTTTGCCCGCGACTACGTCCGCGTGGAACTTGGAAGTATGGAAGCAACCTCGTACACCACGATAGATATCCACCTAATCACCTTAATTAATAAATGGGATTATTAAAAGCGCCGAAGCAAATGTAAGAGTAATTGTGTTTTTGGTCTTATCATTACATTTCCTACAGGGTCATCAATGTCATCATGAATTACTTACTCACTTTTCAATGTTTTTAGGGATAATTTCCAGGATGAAAACTATCCTATGTCCTTCCTCGGATCTTAAACTATCTCCATGCCAAATTTCATCAAAATCGATTAAGCGGTTTAAGCGTGAAGAGGTAACAGACAGACAGACAGACACAGTTTCGCATTTATAATATTAGTATGGATATATGGATAGTATATAGTATGGATTACAATGTTATTTTCTCAAACATATTCGGAAATGTATGCGTTTATGTCATGAAATGAAGACACAAAGTTCCTCATTCATGGCACCTGGCCACCTAGGTCAATAGAGTAATTATTAAAATCCATTATTTTCCGCAGCTTTAACTCTTTCAACTTGCTCACTAACATTAAACTAACCAAGGAATAGAATACTACATTACTGCAGAGGCCGCGAAATATGGGATTACCGCTAGAGTAGGTAGTTGTAAAGTCGCGGCTCTTATTATATACCTACCTATAGTGCTTTTCTCAAACATGCCATGAAAAGAATATTTTGTGGCTGCATCCCGCAAAGCTGTTTAAATCGGGTATGGGCTGGTATAATTTTAAGCATTAAAAATAAAAACATCAAATAATGATTTATGTAATTTATTGAGCGTGTCATTATTGTTTCAGTGCCAGAATAAGTGAATGACAATAAAACAATTGTAAGATTGTGAGGTAAGTCAGTGTGTAGGTATATGCTATATTCGTACACAATATATTTACTTACTTCTCTATTTTCATTAGATAGTATCTGTCAACAATCTCTTCAAATAACTCGGTAATTCTAGAAGAATACGTCATATCCTCGTTAGCGACATCAAGTATCTCTTTACTACGTGTCACATTGTTTATTCTGTGAATAGAATCTGGATCACAAAACAATTCCTCCCTCTTCTTAACAGACATCGCCGTTATTGGCAGTATTATTGCCGCTTGAGTTATACCAAACAAAACGCTCTCATCATACGAGTTTACAAAGTCACTTTTGCTTAAAATCGTTGAGAAGTCAATGTCAACTGCACCCTCTACCTCTTTAGCTAACTCTTCGTAGTAATAATCTAGTATTTCATTAATGTATCTGTCTCTAAACTCTTTGGTAGAGTTGAAATATATTAACGAAGATAAATCCATAGTTGGAGGGCAATACAAGACCGTCTGAAAGTCAACAATTAGAGCGTGGTATTGTTCACTATCTTTTTTTAGTAGTATATTGTTAGACCAGAGATCTCGATGGACTACAGTATTCCTGTATTTTGAGCTAGGTTTCATTAAGTTCAGTGCATTATCAAACAAAGAGCACATCAACATTGTAACATTCTCTGGAAAATTTGCTTCGAGTCGACGTTTAGAATTGACTTTGAGAAATTCGATAACAGCATTCCTTCCGGTATTTCGCCAACTGTGGTCCTTGGATTCCTTTAGGTAATTGCCAAAATCCTCCCAGATTCTGTAAGGTCTTTGCAGTTCCTCGGACTTTTTTTCTTCAAAAATTAAGGACTGGGCGTGAAATTGAGCTAATGTCTTAACTACAGCCTTCATTTCTTTATAACCAAGAGTTTCTCTTTGTCGTGCCATTTCGTATCCTGATACCCTTGCGTCTTCAAATACAAAAAGGTCATCTCTGATTAACAGCGATTTAGGACGCCACTTGTTTCCTGTAATGAATACTTAGTAAAAGACTACTATAAAAAATAAGGAACAAATTAAAAACCTTTTATAAGGTAGGTAAGGGGTTGTCGTTAAATTTTCAAAGTTAGATCTCTGCTTTGTACAAACGAAGACACAGTTAACTATACACCCATATACCTTTGTCGCAATAAGGTTTATATCCCTTTACAAATGTACAGTTACCACTTACCAGTATCTTCGATAGGATTTACTCGTAAGACAAAATTTCAAAAAGCTGAAAGTTAATTGAATTGGCTAGAATCTCCTATGGTACTACGTAGGGCTGCCATCTTTAAATTCGTCGAAACCAGACAAAGACTTAAAAAAACACGGAAATTTGGCGTAAATCGCATTTTTTCCCCGGACGTGTCCGAAAATAATATTATTAAAAACCGTCTGGATGTCGGGCCACGCTCAGTGTAGGGTTCCGTAGTTGCCCGAATATTAAGAGATAGAGAGATAGACGAAAATTACGAGAAAGATTTCAGCTCTATAAAAAGGTCGTTAACGCCAAAGTAACAGTATTTTTTATTGCCTTCTGGAAGTTATCGATTATACGCACCTGATTGCGCTAAATGTTTTAATACAGTATGGCACTGGACTAATATGTGTATTGTGTAACCTTCAAAGTATAAGGACACCGCGCGGCACTAAAGTAATTTTTAAGAAAATTATGAATTTTTGCGATAACTTAAAAACGGCTCGACCGATTTTATTCAATATAGTTTTCATTGAATGTGCTTATAAGGCCTCATCTTTATGATTTTTTCCATAATTTTTTGACCCGTGGTTAAAAAGTTAGAGGGGGGGGGGGGGCTATTTTTTTGGATTTGGAGCAACTATTTACAAAACTGCTGACTTTATAAAAAATGATGTTTGAAGACCCCTATTATTTTTAAAAGACCTATTCAACGACACCCCACACACTAGCGTTCTAACGAAAACAAAAAATCACAAATAGGTGTACGGGAAGAAGAACCCGAAAAAAAATTTTTTTTTATTTTTTTTTACCTTTATGTCGGCGTGATACATACCTACACACACTCATACCACATTTCAGCTTTCTAGTACTAATGATCACGGAGTTAAGCCGCGGACGGACAGACAGACAGACTGACATACAGACGGACAGACAGACATGGCGAAACTATAAGGGTTCCTAGCTGACTACGGAACCCTAAAAACAATCGCTTGATTTTTCATTCACATAGCTGGGCGGGTTTTTCCCGGTCATTTCCTGAAAACCCCTCCGGACGGGCCTCGGACGGCCTTCAAACTAGGACAAATCCGAGTAAACCCGGACGGATGGCAGCCTTATACATAGGTTACCCACCTGCATTTCGATCAAACTGCACAAACAAATCTTTTAACATCACATATTCTTTGCAAAAGAAGTTTGATTCTATTAAGAACTCTGCCAGCCATCTGTCTTTTGGCATACACTTCACGAAGAACCTGTACTCTTTCTGGATCCCATCGTCTTCAACTTTAATTGTTAGCTTCAAATGTTCTCCCAAATATCCGATCAATGTGTCCGAATACTTCGATATCGTATAATCCGGTACTTCAAATTCTCCATATTGTTCAATTATTGTATTTATTTCTTCCTGGTTTAATAATTTCATCGTCTTGACAAACTCAATACACTTCTAGAAACAGTATAAAATGTAATAGACAGTTTGAATGAAGATAAGAGCTAAGGGCATTCGTACATCAAACTCAAACTCCAAAGATATTTTTTCTTACTATGTATAATAATTCTTGGTCTAAATATTTTCAAAAGAACGGCACTTATAAGTTAACAGCCTTTTGCTCGTTGTAGAATGCGTATAATTAAACAAATCCACTAATGAAGGCAACGTATTAAATATCTACGAGATATTGGATTTCATCCATAGCAGGGTAAAATATCTAAGTCTCTATGACTAAATGTGAATAATGTTTGTTTGGTCATTCTTTGATTTAAATTTGATTTAAAAGTGACGAAAACATTTAAATTTTTAGATTCGGGGTAACTGGAGTAAGAACTTATCATATAACGGTTACCTATATGTGTTAATTTTTTATAAGCTTTTTTGGTATAACGTTCACTGGATATAGTAACCGAGAGATATAATTCCAAAATAGGTATCTACTTTGACGACGCGGTTGGCGCAGTGGTAAAGCAGCTGCCTTACTGAGCCGGCGGTGCTGGGTTCGAATCCCGGCAAGGGCAAATATTTGAGTGATGAACACGAATATTTGTGCCTGCCGTAGATGTTTTATGTATTTAAGTATTTATTTATCTATGTAAGTATATATATGTATAGTACCTACTCATCATTATACAAGCCAAGCCTTTCTTGAGCTTAATTTAGGACTAGGTTGATTTGTGTGAGATACTTTCGTAATGTATAACGTTATTCTTACCTAACTTAGTTTACTGACAGCAGTTTTTTATATCTTGTGAACTAACGTTATTAAAAGTTAATTATGCAATAATATCTACTCATGAGATACAGAACCGACCTTCTTGAGTGTATCCAATTCAGATAGGTAGTCGGTAGATATTATTTACCTATACAGTTAAGTAATTTAAGTATAGTAGAAGTTGTTTGTGAAGAAGCATAGCAATATTTGTTATAAAAAAATTATAATTGTGTGCCCATAGTTTTACGCGTGACTACAATAATATATTATGACAATACTAATAAACGCATTGTTACATTGGCTTATGGCGTCAAGTTACAGATCACTGTAAGTACCTACCATATAAAATGTTACCTAATCTTATACGTTTTTCTGCAATCTTTAGGTAATATAGGTATTTACATATTTATTGACAAGGTGGACCGCCGACCTGGTTACGATCACGGGCAGAAATTGGATGAGGCCGGCGAAAGATCGATCGTTGTGGAGAAATTTGGATACGCCTTGGTTCAGCAGTGGCGTCTATCAGCTGATATGATGATGATGATGATTGATGATATTTATAAAGATTATGTTATGTCGGGTCAAAATGAACGTGTCGATGGAGTCATAAACAAGACGTCTCACTCGCTCTACAGAAGAAGCAGCGAGCGCGCCGATGTGAATCTTCTGCTCGGTGGTCGTTTTACTACATAATCGTGGGACCTTAAGAAACGAGTCGAAGTAATCAAGTCATACTCGTGTTTTAAAGCCTTTCCTTTATTTATGTAACAGTTGCATAAACGACTATAAAATAACGAATGCGTAATTGAATGATACAAATTAACAATACCTAATATTTTCTCTGTGTATCTCTTACTTTAAGTAAATTAAAGCTATATCAAATTCTTTGTTATGTAGGTAATGGAACATTTTATTTATTTTACAAGTATTATCAGAAGCAAATAGCGAATGATAACTGCTCATGTGTAATTACTTTATCTGACTAGTATAAAGTCTAAGAACAACTTGTAACGACTTTGTGTAGCTGTTTTATTATTTTTATTGACCAATGATATCTAACTAGGTACTAAATTTAACAGAATAGCTCGAAAATAGTGTCGTAATGTGTAAGTAGACGCGATATTATTATGCAACTTTATTTCTGATTCATTCGTTCACGAAGAAGAACTATAAACCTCATTTTTCTCCACCCTAGTCGGCTAAAATACTCTAAAAGTTCCTATAACCATCCTACCAACATTTTATTTCGTTGATATAAGATCGATGGGACATTGTTTTGAAAATGATTAGTGTACCCATATTTTAAATTTGACTGTACCATAAATGGTCAAAATGTGTCCAGCCTTGGTGGTGTGGCTACAGGAGCTTGACTATTACCAAACCCTCAGTAATAGAATAGTACATTACTGCAGACGCCAGGAAAGAAGGGCTTGCCGGGTGAGTAGGGATAGTGATACGAAGCCCGCAAGCCCTTTTCACGGCTAAGGCATGTATGCTGCTTTTCTCAAACATATGCGATATAATTCAGCTGTTTAGCCTGTTCGTGAACACAGACGCCTTGTTTAAAAAAAACCTTCCCGGCCTTCAATTTTGTATGAAATTCCTTTACAGTTATCTCGAGTTGTTCCGCCCGAAATGTGATACTTCGAAGCCTGTTATAACGCACGTTATGGCGACATTTCATGTTTGAGAAAAGAATTTTACGAGTAAACATGAGACTTGTAATTTTTGTAAATTTTACGTTTTTGATGCCTCTCCTGTCACTACATAGGCATATTTTATATCCCAAACACGGTATTCATAACTTGTCACCTAGAGATGGGAAAATATAAATAATAAAACAAAAAATAACTAAAACCAGATTTATTTATTCAAACCAAAAACAGCCGCCGTCGAATCCATCTGCAGCATAGGCACTTTAAGTATTCTCCTTAATCTTTTCTCCTTGACCGCTTCGTAGTCTGGTGTCCATAATTGGGTTTTAGGGCTATCTGGTTCTCTCTCAGTGATTTCCGTCTCCTCATCTGAGGACTGGGAGTCAACTTCCATGGTCTTTAGATCTTCGTCGTCAGGTTCTTCTGGGTTATCTTGTCCTGATATATGCTCGAGGAAAGCTGTGCAGATGAGGCTGACGGGCGGTACCATGTGCGGCGCGGCTGACAAGAACTGAAACAAATTATTCAATAAATATCTGGGACAAACTTAAACGAATCGATGGATCGGTAATAGATAACGAGAAAAATACTTATCACTACATTACATAACTAGGGAGGTGAATTCATGAATCCTCGATCGCAGGTATTTGTGGCCATATGCGATCTGGTGCTTTACGAATTACCGCCCGTGGTTTGTCTTAAGTTTCACGTCTTGGCTAGGAAGTGAGATTTCCTCCCATAGTAAATCCCGCTTACGGCCTAGGGTGACAACATCACGTAAAATTAATAAAAAACATCCAGGTTTGAGGAACAAATATTCGTACTCATCACACAAATACGGTATTTAAATACAGCGGGCCTATGAAGGTCGTGTTTAAAATGCCGTAAATGTTAAAGCACCTGTCACTTGAATTTAAAAAGCTGTCATGTCAGTGATACATCCTTTGTTACGTTTCTTTATTTATCGCGTGACAAATACATTAAGTCCACAAAACTGCCGGGTACGGATATTATACAACAAATTTAGCCAAAAGTGCTAGGGTGGCGTGACACGTGTAGCCAAATATAGCGCATTCATTATTGAAGATCCTTGCCATCACCATAACTGTTTAATAGCTCCATCTCCCAACTCACGAGAGTTCAGCTCGGTCAATTACGGAGTAGGGTAGAACAGTAGTGCCCGCAGGGCGCCTATATTGGACGTCGGCACGTTCTTCCGTAATATCACTTCCACCTACCCACGGGAAACCTATAGGGAACGAATCATAACTGTTTGATAGCTCCATCTCCCAACGCACGTGAGTTCAGCTCTGTCAATTCTCCTTTCCTCGTGGGTGCCACGTCAGATAGTCGCTGTTCTGTCATCAGGGCGCCAAAGTTGAACGTTAGCACTTTCTTCCGTGATCACTTCTAGGGAATGAACCATACCTGTTTGATAGCTCCATCACCCAACGCACGAGAGTTCAACTCCGTCAGTTCTCCCGTCGTCGCGGGCGACACTTCAGACAGCTGCTGTTCTGCCAGCAGGGCGCCGAAGTTGAACGTCGGCACGTTCTTCCGCGATATCACTTCTAGGGAATTAACCATACCTGTTTTATAGCTCCATCTCCCAGCGCACGAGAGTTCAACTCCGTCAGTTCTCCCGTCATCGCGGGCGACACTTCAGACAGCTGCTGTTCTGCCAGCAGGGCGCCGAAGTTGAACGTCGGCACGTTCTTCCGCGATATTACTTCTAGGGGATAAACCATACATGTTTGATAGCTCCATCTCCCAACGCTCGAGAGTTCAACTCCGTCAGTTCTCCCGTCGTCGCGGGCGCCACTTCAGACAGCTGCTGTTCTGCCAGCAGGGCGCCGAAGTTGAACGTCGGCACGTTCTTCCGCGATATTACTTCTAGGGAATGAACCATACCTGTTTTATAGCTCCATCTCCCAACGCACGAGAGTTCAACTCCGTCAGTTCTCCCGTCGTCGCGGGCGCCACTTCAGACAGCTGCTGTTCTGCCAGCAGGGCGCCAAAGTTGAACGTTAGCATGTTCTTCCGCGATATCACTTCTAGGGAATGAACCATACCTGTTTTATAGCTCCATCTCCCAACGCACGAGAGTTCAACTCCGTCAGTTCTCCCGTCGTCGCGGGCGCCACTTCAGACAGCTGCTGTTCTGCCAGCAGGGCGCCGAAGTTGGACGTCGGCACGTTCTTCCGTGATATCACTTCTAGGTAATTTTTATCGGAGCGTTCCGGTTGTAGGCAGTAGATTTCCTATAGAAGTTAGAATTTAGTGGTTAGAAATGTGCTCCGTCTAACACAATTCGATCGATTTACGCTAGTACAACATTAAAATACTTACAAAGGTATAAAAAAGATGACTATTTTGATAATATTGTTGATGATTGGTATGGCTGAGATTTACGATTATTACTAATATATTGACCGAATATTATTATGAATATTATGATTCATGACTTACACTCAGGCAGGCACATAATTGCTATAAATATCTTCTTAAAGATTTTAACTCACTCATTGGTATCATTTTTGCTTGCAATACATACAAGAATTAGAATTCCAGACCAAGTTATACGAAAAAAGATTTTTCACCTCACTAGCTCGGAAAGCCCAGTTTGTTTGTTTGATATCTATGGAGAAAATCGCTTTTTATCCACATGTGGAGAAAGAGTTTTGACGTTTCAACGCAGCTAAAGTAAAATTTGACATGAGCTTATTTTCTGAAAAATCCCGTTTAAAATACCTACATGAAAGCTAATTAGACCTTAGTTTTAATAAATGGCAAATTGGTTGATTATTGCAGTTATTTTTCAAAGATATAGTACAAACCCTTATTCTTTTTTCCTCGCTGTAGTGAGGTGAAAAGTTTTGAGTTATAGTCGGGCGAAAAGTTATTTTACGTCTCGTGTATTGAAACACTCGCTACGCTCAGGATTCTATTTTGAATCAATCATAGGATCCTTTCGCTAGCTCGTGTTTCAAATAAACACTCGCGGGTAAAATACAACTTTCCCCCCTTGTATAACAAATAACTATTTTTCATATAGTAAAACTGACGCCTGCTGACAATATTCATATAAGCAAAACATCAAATAAAAAAAATAAAAACAGTCTGTCTAATTCATTATGCGTTAAGGATCTTGAAGGAAAAAATATTTTAATCAAAATGATGTTTTTTTTTGGCACCGACGGCCGAAGTAATGAATTTATAATAAACGAATTACTTACAGAATTATTTCTCATAAGATACAGTCGCACTTGGTTTTGCTTCGCGGACTGGGCAAACGTGCACACGTTGATCACGCCATCCTCAGGATCGAGCAGCCTATTCTTCCTCATAATGGGCGTTGAATTGTGGGGGGTGAATACGAATACTGCAAATGACAAAACACATTAGGACCTTACCACACTTGCGATTTACGAGCGAGTTTTCTATACAAATAAGCGTCGTGCGAACTCGCTGCGTCTTCGCCTTCGTGCAAAATTCGCTACTTCTACTAGGTATGAGTAGATCAAACTACCGCTTTTTGAAAGGAGAACTTTGGCGACGCGGTTTGCAAACTGACACGGGAGCGGTATAGATAACGGTAACCTATCTATTTATTTTAACTTTATGGCACATTGCAAAAAAATACAAATGGCGGACGAATAATTTTGGCACTTGGTTTGGCCTAATATACCTATACTGTCTTTAGTACCAGGTGGTCAAAGTGTCTGGTCAAACAGTGGAAAGTATAAATCACGATCTAATTTCATCAGGTTCTGTGAGGCGATGGATACACGTCAATCGACCATATATTAATATAGATGTAAGATTGAATAATATTGTTGTATTTTTGGTTGTTCTTCATTTGTAATTTTTGTACATATATACATTACGTATGTTGCTGTTTTTCACAGTGTCTTAGTGTATACTGTAATGCTGTGTTAAAATATGAATAAATAAATAAATAAAAAAATCAAGGTTAATTTTCCATAGCGATCGGACGTACCGTCATTTTGGTCAGTGACCACTGCCATTTTGTTGGTGACCGTGTCGGCCACCAGGCACGTGGGTCTGACCTGCACCAGCCACTTCACAGAGAGAGACAGGAGGCTGAATACCGCTAAACAATTCTCAGTCGTGCACACCAACTGAAAAAAAAGGAGATATTAATAAATGTAAAAAATGATAAATCAAACTCGAGATCCGAAACAGAAACAAAGTTGTGGTCGCATAGGGGAATTATTATAATTATTAGTAACAAGGTGGATCGGAAATCTGGTCAGGATGGCTTGAAACCATTGAATTGTGAAGGGTCGTTGTGGATATGCTTAGGGGATGACTTTGTGCCGAGTGATCTTTTGGCTGATATTTTGATGATGATCATGAATCAGGACACTTTTATGCACAAAAAACTAATTTTGATACTCACGTAATGGGCAGCATCTCCGGTTCCAAACTGCACTTGCTTTCCTTTAGGCCGGAGCGCAGGATGCGACAAAGTGGTTCTCAAATTGCACAGATGCGTGTCCCAAAGCGTCAGCTTGCATCCGAACCACGCAGCAATGAGGGAACCATCGTGCGATATCGCCACACCACCCAACTCTGTCTCTGGATCTACGTTCTCCGATTCTACCTTTCGAACCGTCGTTGCGGTGTCCTTATGCATATTCATTATCTTCAGTATAAGATCATCCTTTTGACTAATAGTCTTCATATAAGGAAGCTCAACTTTCTCGATCAGGGTATTCACTTCAAACTTCTTCATGTCATTGTAAACGCTACTAGTTTGGAACTGAGCGACGCCAGAGGAATAATAGCACGCTGTCAAACATGACCACCCGGATTTCCCTTTGCCGAGGTTTTCTCTTTTCCAAATTCGAAATTTCTGGTCTGTCCCGGCAGTTACGCAAAAAGTGGCTTTGGAGTTGAGTGTGATCCCGACAACTTTAGAGCCACCGTGGGACAGGTTCACGCAAGTCGCTAACGTGAACGGGGTAGCCTTTTTAGGCCCTTGGACGGCCCAGAACTTCAGCCTCTCCTCTGGGTACAGGACCCCGTCGTGTCTGTACTCGGATGTCACGAGCCAATCTCCGTTGGCGGCGGCGCAAGTCACCTCCGTCTCCAAGGGAATGAGGTTGTGTTTGGACTCAGATGGGATGTTGTTCATTTGTGTTATGTCGAGCTGAAACATTGGTTGAATAATAACGATTTACATGTTAATATTGATAAAACTAAATACATGCAATTTCTACCATATAATTCTACTGACATTCCCTTAAATTTAAGCTATAAAAATGAAAATATTGATAAAGTTGACACATTTAAATTTATCTTAAATTTCTCTTAGAACAATTTAAATTGGAAGGAAAACGTTCGAACAATAACCTAAATCGTTTGCGAGACACCGTCTCAGCGGAAGCCGCTCTCTCCTATCACGGCTATGTGTCATCTGAGCTCCTGACACTTTGACTTCTTGCATTGAATCAGGTTGCCCGACTAAAACTTCTTATAACTTGAGACCCTTCAAACGAAGCATGAAGAAGCATCTCTCGGGCCAGCATGGCAGTGTCAACTGACACACCGTTGGTTTCTTGTCAGTTGCCTTTGCGACTCGGGCTCCTCTTTTTGCTTACCATCAGGCGAAGTGGAGCCACTATGTTGTGCCTTAATAAAAAAACCCACTCAAGTATTTAAGAGTTAACACTTACATTGAAGAGTACTTTGTCGGAGCTAGCCGAGTACATCTGCAGATGGCCGGGACGGCCGCCCATCAGGAGACAGTCGGACTGCTTGTGGTACACCAAGTACCCGCCGGCTGCGCGCGCCGCGGCCGACAGTCCGCCGCACTCGAGGATCGTGCAGTGTACCCGCATCTGAGCGTTCGATATTACCACGGCTGGAAAATAGTGATAAAGGAATTAAAAGAACAGAGTGGACTGAACTTTATAGCTGCTATTCAGATCAACATTAAAAAATAAATATCAAAATGTCACCCAAGGATCGGCGTCAAGGGTCAAAATGTGACCGTGTAGTTACTTATGTTTTTATTATTTTGTATTTGGTATGTATGTTAGTTTTAAGGTATGTATCTATGGGCCACAGTTGCCTGAAATAAACGTTTTCATTCATCCATTAAGAGCCAGCGCACACTACGGTTTCTTGTGGCCGCGACAGTACATCTCTCTTTTTCTGACTTCGAGCGTGGAAAAGAGACATATGTACTGTCGCGGCCACAAGAAGTCGTAGTGTGAGGAGCCAGTTAATAGCTTAGTCAAAAACCAACCAGTTGAAACAATTTTCGTCCAGATTACCGTACTGATCTAAATTGGTTCATTACTTTGCTAACCATGGACAGACTGGAAGAGTCTATTTATAAAAACCATTAATATGTCATATCATAAATATTGATAACGGAATCTGCTATTGTTCTTTATAACCTGCTGTTCCAGTACCGATTTGTTACTTAGTGAATTCTAATTGTCAATAGACGATATTTAGTGTTTCAATCAATGGCACGGACAGATCATAAGATAGTACCGATTTGTACCGTCTTAACATTTTAAATGTATTTCAGCACCCTACTCTTACAGTGTCTAAAGAAGTAAATTGAATTGGATCTAAATTTTTTTGAGACAATGCCAATGATATTTTAATATTAAAATGATACTTACAATTGTTTGATAATGTGATAGCAATATTGGAGTTGCTGATAGCAACAAACTTTATGATCCCTGGTAATCTGACGATGTAATCCCTTGCGGATGCTTTGTTGGCTAAGTTGCCTAGGGTCCACTTTACCAACACTCTTTCCATGCCTCCGGTTATAAGATAACCACCTGAAAAGTGTAATGTTGGAAGTAAAATAAATCACAAAAGAATCACAGGCATTTAGTGTAACATATTTCTACAGGTGGAAAGGAATCATATTTAAATATAGGTGTATTTATATTGTGAACAATAACAGTAGCCTTATTAAAAATTTTGTGAGACAAATGTTACAGGAACGGCCCGACATGTTTCGAACTCATATGGAGCTCTTCATCAGGGACATCTAACATGTAGGGCAGTAGCATCTCTATTGGTCAATGGGTTAAACATAGGTACATATTGTATAAAGATAAATAGAGTATACATTATTTTAACTCCATTTTCTCTTAAGTTTTTGTTTTATTTATTTATTTTTTGTTTTGCCCACTGCTGTACTGGCATTAAAACATAAGTGTACCTACACATATGATAGTGTAGAAACTATACTTTTTTCGGGAAAAAAAGTAGTCTTAAGCGTTAAGTTAGGGTAAAAAGTGTCTCTGTCCTAAATTTCATACAAAGCCGTCCAGCCGTTTCGGCGTAAAGAAGTAACAAACATACACATTCACACCCACATACACACACACACACACACACACACACACACACGCACAAACTTTAGTTTATATACATAATATTAATAGGATACTGTAGAACAGCTATATAGACCATAATAATATAGATGAGAGCCTGTGATTACCTGATGTTGAGAATTGTACAGCAAAAGGTGGCAGGAAATGCCAATGCAACGCCTCCCTAGCTACTGCCTTGTAGTCAAATAGGTCGCCTCTGAAGACGGTGGCTTTGCCAAGGGTGTCAACAATGGCTATAATGGGCTCACTGTGGTGGGCAGCCACATCCAGCACACGAAATGCATTGTGGTTAGAATGACTGAAAATATTTAATCAGACTTTATTGCATAAACTTTATTAAAGAAAAAAAAATAAGACCAAATTCAATACAACAACAAAAACAAGATAGATACATATATTTTATAGATTATAATACAAATGCATAAATGCATCATACAGACAATCAATCCTGAGATGAATTGGAGATGCTAGCGCAACATGCAATCTCATAGGTATAAGTCAGTATCAAGGATACATGCCAATTTTGCACGGTCTATGTTTTTTTTTGTTTTCTACATTTTCCTGCAATCAGTTTAACTATAAGCAGCCTATGGTAAATAGCCTTCATAATTTGCAAATAATTTTTCAATCAATTGCTGTTATTGAAGAGAGATGTCCTATGCAAGCCAAGCCGAATGACCTCATCTTTGCTCTTATTGCATTGATATGACGACGCGTTTGGCTCGGTTTGTAGACACCTGCCTACTGAGCGGCGGTCCCAGAATCCCGGCCAGGGCAAATATTTGTGTGATGAACTCGAATATTTGTGCTTGGGACATGGTTGTTATATGTATTATAACTCACGGTTTAGGAGTCCTAGCACATGTGCTGGGCAGGAATCACGATGACAGAACTGCTTATTCACATCTACCTCACAATATCACATAATCATGATCACTACCCTCATTGTCTATATATAACATACCTCCCCACTAAGAGAGTTCACTAATTCGTAAAGTTCACTTACACTATTAGTCTTAACACTACACTAGTAATCACTAACCTAACATGCCTAATTTATATATGTGTACTTATGGGCCTATTCACTCTCTGACTCTACATCTCTATCGTTCGTCGAGTCGTTCTGTCTACTGTCAGTGAAAGAGATACTGTGCTCCACAATTATAAAGTGAACCTTTGTAAATAGTGCGCGATTTGTCACAAAAATATTACTCGTGTGTACTTTAATACTTAGTGAACCACATATAGTGTTATCCGTGTGGAAAAACAAGTGCACAATGTAAAATTCGAAGAAAACAAACTATACACTTGGGACTTGTTATACAGCTACCCTCAAATTTCAACTTTGTTTACGTTTGCCCATAAACAATATGTCTGACACTTTCTGAGTGTTGCCACAAATGGAAAATAAATCTCCTAACAAAACACCACAAAATAGTGGTAAAAATGCCAACATTAAAAATAAAAACCTTGTTCAACAAGTGTTTCACAGAAGCATGTTCCACACTGAAACAATACCTCCTGGTGAAAATGTAGCCAGTGAACAAACAACTCCACCATCGCTCAACCAAACGCATTCAGCATCTTTAAGCCACTTAGGCAAGCTCACAACAATTCATCAGCAACATGTTGAAGTTGATAATATTGATGTCACAATGAACACACAGAGACAGAATCCTCCAACTTGGCAACGAGTTCCGATCAGCAACAAGAGGAGAAGAACCAGCGACTCCCCACCTAATACTGAACATCCTACTGTATCGAACCGGTTTAACTCGTTACCTCTGGACCAAGAGGAAAATCCTGTTAATAATGTAGCAGCGCCCAGACCAAGCAAGCCTCCTCCTATTGTTTTATATGGAATTGAGGATGTCAGAGAACTCAATAAACTCATAGAATCAGTATGCAGCCCCCAACACTTCAAAATAATTATAGTAAATAAAAACCTGCTACGAATCTTAGTGCAAAGTGCAGACTTATACGAGACTGTGATATCTACAATAAGGCAAAACGGTCTGATCGGTAACACCTTCACCCCAAGGGATAAAAAACCTTATCGCATAGTCATAAGAAAACTTCACCCCACTACTCCTCACAGCGAAATAATTGAAGCAATAGAAGCTACTGGTAACAAGGTTTGCGGTGAAATCATCAACGCCCGTTATGGCCCAGAAAAAATCCCAACCTTCACGTTCTTTGTTAACTTAGAACGAAATGCTAACAACAAAGCCTCTAAAGATATAAAGGTTATATTTCATCAACAAGTTACTATAGAAGATCCTAAAAAGCTCACAACGATTGTCCAGTGCCACCGGTGCCAACAATATGGCCATTCAAAAAATAACTGCATGCGACCATATCGATGTGTGAAATGCGGGGAGGGCCATAAGACCACAGATTGCTTAAAGAAAGACCGTAACACTCCAGCAAAATGCGCCCTGTGCTCAGGTGACCATCCAGCCAACCATAAGGGATGCCCGGTATATAAAGAAATCCTGGCCAGAAAAAGCAACCGCAACCGCAACAAAGCAAACCCCTTGCCACCTCAAAACTCAAATGACTCCAAGGACTCTTTACATATAACCAACAATCTCCCAATTGCAGAAGTATCGCGAACAATACAGCCTTCGGACAAGATGACCTACTCTGACATCACAGCCAATCGGAACTCTCTTAATCAGATCTACGAACCGCAAAATACCTCTTCACCAAGCTCGTCACTAGAACTAATTCTCAGCAAACAGTCAGAAAAATTAGATCAACTTATTCAACACATAGGCACACTAATAGGCCTATTAACTACAGTCATTTCCAAACTGCATTCATAATTCCTTTACGTGTCGCAACGTGGAACATCAACGGATTGTCGGCCAACCTCTTGGAACTTCAAGAAATAATCAAAAATAACAAACTGGATGTAGTTCTCATATCAGAGTCACATTCCACTAAGAACAGCTGCTATCATATGAAAGGTTTTAACGTTTACTTTACCCCTCATCCAGATGATGGAAAAGCCCATGCTGGAACCGCCATTGTTATCAAATCAAATATAAAACACTCTCAGTTGAAATGCTATATCACAGACCACATCCAGGCTACGATAATAAGATTAGAGGATCGCTCAGGCCCCATCATTCTGTCAGCAGTATATTGTCCACCAAAGCACAAAATCACTGCACAGATGTTTGAAAACTACTTTGGAATGTTGGGTAATAGATTTATTTCAGGAGGTGATTGGAATGCCAAGCATATGTTTTGGGGATCGCGTATCACACTCTCTAGAGGTCGTGCATTAAAGCAATGCCTTGACACAAAACATCTTATACCACTGTCCTCTGGAAAACCCACTAGCTGGCCCTCAGACCAGAAGAAATTACCGGATTTGTTGGATTTCTTCGTTACAAAGGGTATTAGTCATCTTTACTCTACAGTGGAATCAAACCTAGATGGATCATCCGACCATACGCCGGTAATTCTCACACTGAGCACCACAATTATCAACAAGGAGCCACCAGAGACCCTAACTAATCACAAAACGGATTGGGACGGATTTCGAATATACCTGGATGAGAACATAAATTTGAAGCTACCCTTAAAAACACCAGAAGATGTTGATGATGCTTGCGAATATATTACAAAGATGATCCAGATATCTGCTTGGAAAAATACACCCTATCTGTGTCGCTCCCACCCGGCAGCATCACCACAATCAGGTGATATAAAATCAAAACTCCAGGAAAAACGTCGTCTTAGAAGAATTTGGCACCAATCCCAGCATCCGTCTGATAAAACTGCATTTAATCGAGCTGCAAAAGAACTGAAAGCACAATTACAGGAAGCGGCTAATTCACGGTTTCGTAAAACTCTCCAGAATATGTCTCCCCAGGGCAAGGGAGAATATTCGCTGTGGAAGGCATCACAAATTACGAGGAAACCACAACAATTTCACCCGCCACTCCGATCGATAAACTCATGGGCGAGAACCGATGCTGAAAAAGCGGAAGTCTTTGCGAATCATCTAGCAGAAATCTTCAAACCCAATGACGGTTCTGACGAATCAGAGGTAGACGCAATTCTTCAACAGGATCTTCAGATGAGCCTCCCAATTACACCCACGTCACCAAGAGAGATAGCAGCAGAAATTAGGCGACTTGACACCAACAAGGCCCCAGGTTTCGATCTTATCACTCCAAAAGTTCTAAAAGAATTACCGAAAAAATGTATTACTCTACTCGCCTCACTCTTCAATGCTATCTTTAGGACATCACATATCCCTATGTTCTGGAAAATATCTCAAATAATTATGATCCACAAAGACGGCAAACCCCTACACGAAGCTTCGTCTTATCGTCCAATCAGTCTCACACCAGTTCTCTCAAAACTGTGGGAAAGAATATTTGTAACTCGCTTAAAAGTGCACCTGGACAACTGTGCAGTTATTCCCAAGCACCAGTTTGGATTTCGGAAATCACATTCAACAGTTGAACAAATGCACCGAGTGTATCATGAGATCCGAAGCTGCTTCGAAAAGAAACAGTACTGTTCAGCGGCCTTCTTGGATGTCCAGCAAGCCTTCGACAAAGTTTGGCACAAAGGTTTGTTGTGCAAAGTTAAGGGACAATTACCACACTCTATGTATCTCATTGTGAAATCCTATCTCTCAGACCGTCTCTTCCAAGTGAAACATGGTGATGCTAGATCTGCTTTGCACAATATGGAGGCCGGTGTTCCGCAGGGCTCCGTACTTGGCCCTGTATTATATAATATTTTCACATCAGATCTTCCAACTTCCGAAGATGTGACAGTGGCGACATACGCTGATGATGTAGCTTACCTTGCCAGTGATGTAAGTCCAGAAAAAGCTAGCAACAAACTACAACATCTACTAGACAAAACCCATGCATGGTTGGAGAAGTGGCGCATCCGGGCAAGTGCTCAAAAGTCCAACCACATCACATTCACATTGAGGAAAAAAGACTGCCCACCTGTCAAACTTGGCCCTGCTTTTCTACCGGACACTAGCTGTGTAAAGTATCTAGGATTCCATCTAGATAGAAGACTTACATGGAAAATTCATATAAAAAAGAAAAGAGATGAGATTAATTACAAATTCAGGAACCTCTACTGGCTCATGGGAAGAAACTCAGCCCTCTCTGTTGATAACAAGCTGCTGATATACAACTCTGTCCTAAAACCAGTTTGGACATATGGCATTCCGCTTTGGAGTACTGCTAGCAAAACCAACATATTATGCTTGCAACGTGTACAAAATAGCATTCTGCGCAGCATCGCTAATGCTCCTTGGTTCTCCAAAAATGACGAGATACACGAACATCTTGAAGTCCCAACAGTTCATGCTGAAATAGAAAAATACAAAAAGAAATATGTGGAACGCCTGTCACTTCATCCCAATCCGCTGGCAACTCAACTTCTAGAACCTTCTCTTACTGTGAAGAGGCTGAAAAGGAAGGATGTATTATAAAAGGATAGTAGAGGCGCTGGCCTCTACGCCTACATGCCATTAACCACTCCACAAATCAGCTTATAGTCTTCCGACTGATTGCCGATTGGCCAAGAGAAAAAAAAAAAAAAAAAAAAAAAAACATCTCTATCGTCAGATAGATCCAAGTCACTGCTAGTTTCAGCTAGGGCTATTCGTTTAGAGTCGGGTGATTCCACAAACTAGTCGATCCCTTAATGTACGATCCAAATCACTGAAGTTACAATCAATGCTTAATTTCCGAAGCTGAGCTATGTAATCTCTAATTCTTTCCCCCTTGATACTTGGTATGAAATTTATAAGACTGTATTATCTCATTTGGTCTCGGGTGGAAATGATCATTTAATTTAGATAATATAGTTGTAAACGTAACCTCACTTATTTGCGTCGGAGCCGTCAATGATACTATCAAATCATACAAGTCGGGACCACAAACAGCCAGTAAATTAGCCTTTTTCTTACCATCCTCAACAATTTCATTTGCTTCCAGACCGAATTTAAATCTTTCTATATAATTTTTCCAACACCCATGTGCCATATCAAACTCCCCAAACTTAATGCCCATTTTCACCAATAACTTTATGTATATGTATTTTCCACTCTGTTTATACACTATATGCACACTTTTGCCGTATTTACGTCGTCGCCACTATTATAACTCACGGTTTAGGAGTCCTAGCACATGTGCTGGGCAGGAATCACGATGACAGAACTGCTTATTCACATCTACCTCACAATATCATATAATCATGATCACTACCCTCATTGTCTATATATAACAATATGTATTTAAGTATATATTTATCTATATAAGTACGTATATCGTCGTCTAGTACCCATAACACAAGCCTGCTTGAGCTTAATTTGGGACTAGATCGATTTGTGTGAGGTTGTCCAATATTTATATTTATTTATATAAAGGTTTTTGACCACTTAAGCAGATTCTGTTCATGTAAATGTTGGTGAACCCTCATGCTCTCCCAGATTCTGCAGTTGTCATCATATATATTAATTAAACGAGCCTCCTAATGTTTCCGCAACATTGCTTAATTAAAATTATATATATAGTGCCAAAAGCAACCATGCCAAACTTAAATAAATCAAATTTCATTCTAATTCACTACAGCAATTAGTAAACCTTAACAATAAATAATATGAAACTTGTTGCCTAAAAATTGCATATTCATAGTATATGTATGTAAACACTTTATTGCACATAAAATTATATTGACAAAAACTCAAATAATACATGTGTACAAGGGCGAACTTATCCCTGTAAGGGATTTCTTCCAGTTAACCTTTGAGCAAATGAGACAGAAAACTAGACATTGAAGTGATAGACAAACGAACAAACTAAAACGTGCAAATATACTAAATGTAAATATAACCTTAAGATAAATAAATATACATATAATTACAAACGTATATATTGTATTAAACATAAACTAATAAATATAAATAATATAATTATAATAAATATTTAGTCTTATTAGCATTGAACTATAATATTAATAGACGAGATCAAGGATTGAAAAGCCATAACTTTTTTAGTATACACCTTGTATAAAACTGACGGTTAATAAAATAATCAAATAATGTAGTCAGTTTAAAATAAGCGATACTTACAATGCATGCTGATGCTGCTTATCCAAATTTTGAATGTAAATAAACCTAGTTGAGTTTGTAATGGCAGCGATTCTATCCCCTTGAAAACTTCCTATGGCGACTCTGACCATTCCGTAGTATGGTATTTGTGGGCCTCTGTATTCTGCTTCTATGGTGCCAAGTTTTAGAGAATAAGCAGCTAGGTGCAGGTCTGGGTATGGAGGCCCAACTGATGTGATGAAGCACCTCTCATGGTCAATTAAATCAAATGTGCATACTTCTCTACTGCCAAATTGTGGTAGTCTCTGAAATAATTAAGAAACAATCATATTATTATACAAACCAAATTCAAATACATTTAGATGCATCATAAGATTCATAAGGGTATACTAGGGTGTGTAACTTTGGAAGTAAAAAAAAAAATTCCAATACTCATCAAATGCTGCATTAAGGTTTTAATTTATCAGAATATTTAATGAATTTTCAGTACATAGTATGAATGTGCAAAAAAATTTATTGTGAAAATTACACATTAATGCATACAAAGGATGTTTGATGATTAATTCATGTAAAGGGATATTATTATTAAAATTGCAATAAATAAGGTCTAAAACTAAACTAATGCAAATTAAGCCTTACATGCCTTATACTAAATCGCCTAAATCATATTTCAAAGGATTTGTTTTCCACAATAAAACACATGATTAATGGTAACAAAAAAAGATTAACAAAAGTTAAGACATGGAAGTGATAGTGGTTCCACCTTTCTACAGAAGTGGCAATACTGTAGTGTTGTCCCTTTTTTCTTAGATTGATAAGAAAGGGACGACACTACAGTATGGCCACTTTTTAATTTCAACTTTTTTGTGTTGTACTGTATTTTGTACCTTAGAACAATATTAGGCAAAACTATATACTCACAAATTCTCTGAGCACAGCTCCTTTTTCCCAAGTCCAAGTAATAATGAGGCCATCTTTGGAGCACCCATAAACATTGTATCCATCCTTGTCAAAACAAATGCCAATCAGTTCATCAATACTTGATTCTGCTTCGAGGGTCCGCGCTAGGTCTCCTGTTTGGACATTGTATACTCGAGCGATATTTTCAACTATAATGACTAAAGACCTGAAAAAAGTATAATCTATTCGTCATATCACACATTTTGCAACCATTTCATCGGCTTTTGTAGGAATAAATTATCATTAACACTAATTTTGGATTGACTGAAACTGAAATATTTAATATAACTTACTGTTCATCCGGTGAAAATACAGGACGGCGGTCAATAATACTTCTACCGGCCTTTCTTGTTAAGGTATATTTTGTTGTCTCATCATGAGATCTATGTGTTTTCACTACCATTTTGCTAGTTATTATTTATTACCATTTATCATCAAGAAAACCATAAGAAAACACATGCTTCCTAACCTTAATTTTGTTAGGTATTGTTGTAATGTCAATGTCATTGTCAATGTCACTTTTGGTCACTTCGCTTTGTGTGAAAATAATATAAAATATATATATATATATATATATATATATATATATATATATGTTTGAGTTCGTTTGAAAAACGCTGTTCTTTAAGCAGTAACTTGGCCAAGTCACCGATGTCAATGGCCAAGCTGTCGCTTAAGAAGTTAGCTTAAACAAAATGATTTCACGTGTATGTTGGTATAAGAATCGTTCAAAACGTAATAACTTTAATAGCGTATTAAATTTGTAAAAATAATTTTAAAATACATTTTCATTCATCACGTAATTACTTTATGTTAATAGTAAAAGGAAAAACCAAGTAAAATATTAAAGCTCATATAGAGGTAGACGATTTGATGTATAATAATGGTACTAAGATGCATGAAAGAATAAAAAAAAATAGATTTTGAACGGTCTTCGTTGATGTCAAATATGTTACATGTCAGATGTCACATCGAACTCATCGAAGGCGTATTGTGTCAGAATAGAATGTCAGAAAACTTATTGTTGTACAGCACGTGTGTGTAGCTTAGGCTTACACTATTTATTTTAAACAGTAGTAGGCTAGGTATTACTACAATCATGGAGATTGATGCTTCCGAAGCCCAGTTACAAGTGCGATTCGTTACTAAACAGGAACAGTAAGTACAGGCTGTATTATAGTAAACAATTTTACCGGTTGTGTAATTATCAATGAGGCTAATTCTCTACGCTATCCAACAGCCCGGGTCGATGCCGCTAAAGCCTCCTGGGTTTGCCTACAGTCTTCTTAACACCACTTCTCACAGGACATCCTCATATAATATGTGCCGAGTGAATTTGAAAAGTGATTTTACAACTTTGTTCTATAGTAGTATCCATGAGTATATAATAATAATAATAATAATAATTCATGACTACTGGTGTTACCTTCCTGCTCCATAAGTCCGGTAGTACCACGGAAGCCAAAAACTATAGACCCATCACGTGCTTGCCCACTTTATACAAGCTCCTTACGTCCATTCTGAGAACTAAAATTAACACGCACATTGTTGCGAACAATGTTTTGGCCTTTTCTCAGAATGGGTGTAGGGTTGGGTCCCGTGGTACTAAGGAGCTCCTCCTCATTGACACGACCATTTGTCAACAAGTCCGGCGGAACAGGGGGTCTCTCTCGGCCGCTTGGATTGACTATAAGAAGGCCTATGATTCGGTGCCTCATTCATGGCTGGAGAGGATCTTAGAGCTGTATAAAATTGATACAACTCTGAGATCCCTCTTAGGCGCGTGCATGAGGCAGTGGACCACAGTCCTTCGTCAACCAGGTGGCGGGGATGGCCCCCCTGGCCCGCAGGACTTGATAAGGATTGAGAGAGGTATTTTCCAGGGTGACAGTTTGAGTCCTCTGTGGTTCTGCCTAGCCCTGAATCCGCTCAGCTCTCTGCTGAAGGATTCAGGACTAGGTTGCCGGCTTCGAAGAGGAGGTGAGGTCATTTCTCATCTGCTGTACATGGATGATCTTAAGCTGTATGCACCAAAACGCCAGGATCTGGTGGAACTACTGGAAGTAACTGAAGCCTTCAGTAGCGCCATCAAAATGGAGTTTGGTGTAGACAAGTGTGCGGTCATGCATGTACAGCGGGGGAAAGTCGTAAATTCCGCGAACTTACAGCTTTCTGAGACAATGTCCCTCAGGTCTATCTCCGAAGTTGAAACCTACAAGTACCTTGGTATGTCACAGTCATTGGGTATTGCGGACGGAGACATTAGACAGGCGTTGAAGGAGCGTTTCTTTTGTCGTTTGACAAAAGTACTTAACAGTCTTTTGTCCGGTGGCAATAAGGCGCGCGCCTTCAACGCTTGGGTGATGCCTCTGCTCACTTACTCCTTTGGCATACTAAGGTGGACTCAGACTGAGCTGGACGCCCTGGATACGAGGGTCCGTCAGCTGCTCACTACACACCGCATGAGGCACCCACGCTCGTCAGTTATGAGAATGTACATCCCGCGTAAGTGTGGGGGCCGTGGCTTTTTAAACGCCAAGGACCTCCATAATCGCGAGGTGTGCAGTCTTAGGGAGTATTTCCTAAACAACGAGTGTGGGATTCATCGCGATGTAGTAGCAGTTGACAAAGGCCTCACCCCTCTCTCCTTGGCAAACGAGAACTGGCGCAGGCCAAAGGTGCTTAGCACCGATGACCGCAGGGCTGTATGGAAGAGCAAGGAGCTACACGGGCGGTTCTACAAGGCCCTTACGGGGCCCGATGTAGATCTGCTCGCGTCGGTGAACTGGCTACGCTTCGGGGATCTCTTCGGGGAAACCGAAGGTTTTGTCTGTGCAATTGCGGACGAAGTAATGATGACGAACAATTACCGGAGATATATTCTGAAGGACGGTACGGTCGACATTTGTCGGGCATGCCGCCGTCCCGGTGAGTCACTCAGGCATATAATCTCCGGTTGTTCTCATCTTGCTAACGGTGAGTACTTGCACAGACATAACCAAGTAGCCAGGATCATTCACCAGCAACTTGCTCTTCGATACGGTCTTGTGGGGTCTGAGGTGCCGTACTATAAGTACGCACCGATGCCAGTTCTTGAGAATGGTCGTGCCACGCTCTATTGGGATCGATCTATCATCACGGACAGGACTATTGTAGCCAATAAGCCTGACATCGTGTTGGTAGATCGATCCAAGCGCCAGGCAGTGCTCGTCGACATCACCATCCCCCATGACGAGAACCTCGTGAAGGCCGAGAAGGACAAACTCAGCAAGTACCTTGACTTGGCTCACGAGGTAACCGCCATGTGGGATGTCGACTCGACGAGCATTGTCCCGATAGTCGTTTCGGCGAACGGTCTTATAGCGAAGAGTCTCGACAAACATCTTAAGAGACTCTCGCTAGATGGCTGGATCAAGGGTCAGATACAGAAGGCGGTACTCCTGGACACGGCGCGCATTGTCAGGAGGTTCCTCTCTCTGCAGCCCTAACCACCGGTAGCCTGGGCCCTGCCCCGCTGCCGGCGGCACCCTAGGTTAGGTTTTTTTAGAATGTGTTTATATTTGTAATGTATTTTTTATATTTTACTTTTTATATAAATTTATTGTAAAAAAACCTAGCCTAAGTATAAAAACGAATAAAGGGAATAATAATAATAATAATAATAGCCTTTTATTCCTAAACATAGGGTTACAAGAAGTCCCTAAGTTCGGTGTGCCTTTTGGCATAGGCCTCCTCCAATTCCTTCCAATGGGTCCTATCCCTTGCTACTCTCATCCAGAATGGTCCCGCTGTCTGTTTCAAGTCATCTTCCCATCTCCTCACTTGACGGCCCCTGCTTCTTTTACCGACTCTTGGTTGCCAGAGGGTGACTTGCTTGCTCCATTTGTTAATGGGGTGGCGTAGCATATGTCCAGTCCATCTCCATTTTTGAACATCTATCCGGGTAAGAATGTCTGTGAGTTTCGTTCTTGTTCTTATGTCCGCGTTCCTGACTCTGTCTTTGATTTTTAACCCTAGCATGCTTCTTTCCATGGCACGTTGGCATTTTGCTAGCCTTTCCCTGTGATGAAGTGTTGTTGACCAAGTTTCACAGCCATAAGTTAGAACTGGTAGAATACAGGTCTCGAATGTTTTCTTTTTTATTTGATTGTCTAGATCCTTACTTTTCACTATTTCCTTCAGTGACCAGTATTTTCTCCATCCTTGGGCTATTCGCCTGTTTATTTCTTTTGTTGTTTCATCTGAAGGGGATATTATCTGTCCTAAGTAGCTATATTCTTTGACATATTCGATCTTGTTGCCGTCTATCATAACGTCTGTGTCCCTTGAGTTTGTCATCAGTTTTGTTTTACTGGCATTGATTTCCAGACCAACTTCTCTACTTTTATTTGCTAGGCTCTGCATCATTTGTTCTATTACTGCTGGATCCTCTTCAAGAAGCACCAGATCATCGGCAAACCTTAGGTGGTTTAGGCGATCCATGAGTATATATTTGATTTAAAACCTTAGCTGTGGCAATTAAGTTAACTTGTAACTAAGCATACTTTTACAGGGTCTATATTACCTATACTACACTGAATGTGTTAAACAAACATCTTAAACTTCTGTTTCCAGATATGCGGTTCCTGACAGCCCATATGCAATACAGAGCAGTGTGCATTCTGCCGAGCTTAACACCTTGATCAACGCACTGCTCAAAGAGACAGACAGTTCTTCAAAGTCGGTCGAGTTTGATTTCTTAGTTTGTGGGGAACTATTATGCACAGCTCTCGGGGAACATCTGCAGGAGAAGAGTATCTCTACAGAAGAAACTTTGGAGATTGAGTATTTGGAACGGTTCCCGGCACCCGCACCACAGGATTGTTTGATGCATGATGACTGGGTCTCGGCAGTACAAGCCAATGGAAATTGGTAAGCTATGACATGCAACTTTGATTTCAACACTACGATTACTCATAGCTAGGTTTACTTCAGATCTCCACAGCTGTTTTCCTTACATCCCACTGAACCAAAATAACTTACTTTTTGAATTTTTCATGCAACTGAAATGCAATTTGAGTCAGGGATCGGATACCGTTATTTTTGTATTACCGTTATTGGTCACGTGACGCTAAACCAAAATGAATATTGGTAGTGGTTTCGTTTACCGGTATTATAACGTTATTCACATAATACTGTTATTTAGCAAATTCCGTTTCTGTTTAACAAAATTAACCGTTTAATTTGAGTTTGACAGAGATAGAATGAGTCGTTCTGTGTTGCGATTTTGATTTTACGTACGATTTTGTTTATATGTCACTCGCATTTGACTCGCGTCGCGGTAGTCGCAGCGCAGCAGAGTGATTTGATTTGATTTTCCGCAGTTCATGTGGTTTGGTGTGCGTTTTTGTCTTGTAAGTTAAAAAAGGAGTATGTATGTATATATCTAAGTATATATGTTTGTCCGCGATTATCTCGCGTTTGGTTGAACCGATTTTGATGCGGTTTTCAGAAAAGAATTTGTTACACTCAGGAGAAGATTAACGTAATTCGACTTAAAAAAGAGGATCTCTGTTTGACCCATATGTTTGTCTGCATTCATGTGTATTAGATTACATTTGAATCCTGTAGTCAGATGGTTTAATTATTTTTAAGGGTCCTCGGGATGCCGATTACGAGAAAGACATCCATTTTGAAATCCAAGATGGCGGACATTATTTTTTCTTAAAAATCGATATGGGTGTCATCTCCAAGGTTCCTCGGGGTTCCGATTACGAAAATGACATCCATTTTGAAATCCTAGATGGCGGACATTATTTTTTCTTAAAAATCGATATGGGTGTCATCTCCAAGGTTCCTCGGGGTTCCGATTACGAAAATTACATCCATTTTGAAATCCAAGATGGCAGACATTATTTTTTCTTAAAAATCGATATGGGTGTCATCTCCAAGGTTCCTCGGGGTTCCGATTACGAAAATGACATCCATTTTGAAATCCAAGGTGGCGGACATTATTTTTTCTTAAAAATCGATATGGGTGTCATCTCCGAGGTTCCTCGGGGTTCCGGATACGAAAATGACGTCCATTTTGAAATCCAAGATGGCGGACATTATTTTTTCTTAAAAATCGATATGGGTGTCATCTCCAAGGTTCCTCGGGGTTCCGATTACGAAAATGACATCCATTTTGAAATCCAAGGTGGCGGACATTATTTTTTCTTAAAAATCGATATGGGTGTCATCTCCGAGGTTCCTCGGGGTTCCGGATACGAAAATGACGTCCATTTTGAAATCCAAGTTGGCGGACATTATTTTTTCTTAAAAATCGATATGGGTGTCATCTCCAAGGTTCCTCGGGGTTCCGATTACGAAAATGATATCCATTTTGAAATCCAAGATGGCGAACATTATTTTTTCTTAAAAATCGATATGGGTGTCATCTCCAAGGTTCCTCGGGGTTCCGATTACGAAAATGACATCCATTTTGAAATCCAAGATGGCGGACATTATTTTTTCTTAAAAATCGATATGGGTGTCATCTCCAAGGTTCCTCGGGGTGCCGATTACGAAAATGACATCCATTTTGAAATCCAAGATGGCGGACATTATTTTTTCTTAAAAATCGATATGGGTGTCATCTCCAAGGTTCCTCGGGGTTCCGATTACGAAAATTACATCCATTTTGAAATCCAAGGTGGCGGACATTATTTTTTCTTAAAAATCGATATGGGTGTCATCTCCAAGGTTCCTCGGGGTTCCGATTACGAAAATGACACCCATTTTGAAATCCAAGGTGGCGGACATTATTTTTTCTTAAAAATCGATATGGGTGTCATCTCCAAGGTTCCTCGGAGTTCCGATTACGAAAATGACATCCATTTTGAAATCCAAGATGGCGGACATTATTTTTTCTTAAAAATCGATATGGGTGTCACCTCCAAGGTTCCTCGGGGTTCCGATTACGAAAATGACATCCATTTTGAAATCCAAGATGGTGGACATTTTTTTTTCTTAAAAATCGATATGGGTGTCATCTCCAAGGTTCCTCGGGGTTCCGATTATGAAAATGACATCCATTTTGAAATCCAAGATGGCGGACATAAATTTTTCTTAAAAACCGATATTGGTGCCATTTCTCAAAAATATATCTCCGCCAGTTTTAAATCTAATTTTTTATTTTGAAATGTACACCCCCCGAAAAACCCAGAAAACGACATCCATGACGATTTTTAAAAAAAATTACGTCCACCATCTTTACTTCCAAAATGAGTGCCATCTTTGAAATGTACACCCCCAGAAACCTAAAAAAGGACACTCATGTCCAATTTTTCAAAAAAGTGACTTCCGCCATCTTTATTTCCAAAATGGATTCTATATGTAAAATTAGTACACATTGTATGTAGGATAAGTAAACTCAGGGCTTATGGGCTTGGCTTTTCGAGGGATCTGACAATTTGTTTTACAGCGAATTCGTTATGAGTATGTGAGTCTTGGCCGCCACTTTTACACGAAATGTTTTTGGTGGGATTCTCATTTCCTTTTTTAAGGTAATTTTTAATTTATAGGTTTTTTTATTTTTTTTGCGCTGAAGCGTTTCTAAGTAGTAATAATAATTGTGTATTTAAGAAATACTTACGTTTAGCCCCATATATGTACACTTTTATCCCCCATTATGGAAAGCCCATACAAACTTTCATCCCCTTATTTTAAGGGTGAGGGGTGAATTTCTAAAAATCCTAGAATGTGTATTTTATTTATAACAATGAGTCCCAATAGGTATAAATTTTCAGACCTCTAGTATCAAAATTTGCGAGTCTCATACAAACTTTCATCCCCTAGTTTAAGGGGTTGGGGGGTAGAAGTTCCAAGTTTCAGAATTATTCTATTGTATGTGTACTAAAAATAACACCGACCAAATTTCAGCTTTCTAGGTCATCGGGAAATACCCGAGAGGTTTTGATACGTCAGTGTATAAATGTATTGTATAAGTGAGTGGCAAAATCGGCGTATTTTAGGTACCAATAAAACCTAAAGTATAAAAGCTAGATCAATGAAATTCAGTACATTTTATGTTTCCTAACAGCATCTTAACCTGTGAATTTGGGCGCTCTGGTGTTAACTGGGCCAAAGCTATGAGGGTTTGAAAATTAGACGAAACGGTTCGAGAAAAGGTAGGTAGTGCCCCGCTTCTTTTTTGCTCGTCTTGGCGGGGGCACTACCGTGCCCCCAGATGTTGCATCAAATTGCTATGAATAATATTTGCATGTCCGATTATGCATTCCGCAGAAATCTATATCTCATAGTATTTAGTTGACATAAAGCAGGATAACATTTTACTGACTATTACTGGTAGCAGTTTGGTTCTAACCCATTAAACTACTTCACTGGTAGCATGGTATAAGAAAACAAGGTGTAAAAAGTAACAGTGGGCCGACGCCTTTGTTTGCGTAAGTGCCGACACCGCTCAAGGCCGCCGTACCGACCAAGGGTTGTCACAGACTTACGCAACTGCCCAAAAAAGGAGGGTAATGTTTTTAGGGTTCATGTATGTATGTGTACTAATTTTATATATGGAATCCATTTTGGAAATAAAGATGGCGGACGTCACTTTTTTGAAAAAGTTGACATGAGTGTCGTTTTCTAGGTTTCAGGGGGTGTAAATTTCAAAGATGGCATCCATTTTGGAAGTAAAGATAGTGGACGTAATTTTTTTTAAAATCGTCATGGATGTCGTTTTCTGGGTTTTTCGGGGGGTGTACATTTCAAAATAAAAAATTAGATTTAAAACTGGCGGAGATATAATTTTGAGAAATGGCACCAATATCAGTTTTTAAGAAAAAAATATGTCCATCATCTAGGATTTCAAAATGGATGTCATTTTCGTAATCATAACCCCGAGGAACCTTGGAGATGACACCCATATCAATTTTTAAGAAAAAATAATGTTCGCCATCTTGGATTTCAAAATGGATGTCACTTTCGTAATCGGAACCCCGAGGAACCTTGGAGATGACACCCATATCGATTTTTAAGAAAAAATAATGGTCGCCATCTTGGATTTCAAAATGGATGTCATTTTCGTAATCGGAACCCCGAGGAACCTTGGAGATGACACCCATATCGATTTTTAAGAAAAAATAATGGTCGCCATCTTGGATTTCAAAATGGATGTCATTTTCGTAATCGGAACCCCGAGGAACCTTGGAGATGACACCCATATCGATTTTTAAGAAAAAATAATGTCCGCCATCTTGGATTTCAAAATGGATCTCATTTTCGTAATCGGAACCCCGAGAAACTTTGGAGATGACACCCATATCGATTTTTAAGAAAAATTTATGTCCACCATCTTTGATTTCAAAATCACAAAATGGACGTCATTTTCGTATCCGGAACCCCGAGGAACCTCGGAGATGACACCCATATCGATTTTTAAGAAAAAATAATATCCGCCACCTTGGATTTCAAAATGGATGTCATTTTCGTAATCGGAACCCCGAGGAACCTTGGAGATGACACCCATATCGATTTTTAAGAAAAAATAATGTCCGCCATCTTGGATTTCAAAATGGATGTCATTTTCGTAATCGGAACCCCGAGGAACCTTGGAGATGACACCCATATCGATTTTTAAGAAAAAATAATGTCCGCCATCTTGGATTTCAAAATGGATGTCATTTTCGTAATCGTAACCCCGAGGAACCTTGGAGATGACACCCATATCGATTTTTAAGAAAAAATAATGTTCGCCATCTTGGATTTCAAAATGGATGTCATTTTCGTAATCGGAACCCCGAGGAACCTTGAAGATGACACCCATATCGATTTTTAAGAAAAATTTATGTCCGCCATCTTGGATTTCAAAATGGATGTTATTTTCGTAATCGGAACCCCGAGGAACCTTGGAAATGACACCCATATCGATTTTTAAGAAAAAATAATGTCCGCCATCTTGGATTTCAAAATGGATGTCTTTCTCGTAATCGGCATCCCGAGGATCCTTAAAAATAATTAAAAAATCTGACTACAGGATTCATATACAAACGGAAGCAAGGAACAATTTCTTGCTTTTTAAATAAAGTCTTAAACTACGTAACTCGTAATTTTTACTTAAAATAAGCTATGAAACATGTCCGACATTTTGAATTTAAAAATTCATGGGACATGTCAGATCATATATTTTTTGTTTACACAGAAACAAACAATTATATAATATAATAGCGATATTTTTGCGGTATTTGAATTTTACTGGCAGGCGTAACGCTTTTACATCCGCCATTTTGTTTACGTTAGCATGACATGGGAAAATTTAAAAATTAGGCGCTATAAAATTTCGCACAGCACATGTCGTATGCACTATTTTAATTGTGTATTGCAAGTTGTAAGACGCGTCAGCCCTCAAAGTCAGCACCCTCATTACTAACAATTTCGTCGTATAACACATGGGGTGCGCCCCTCCCGCCGCCGCCTCTGTCACCTCGCACGATTGCCCTGTCTAGACGCCTTCGTCGACCGACTGTATTGTTTCTTAAACTATGGTATGGCACTGACAAACCCACCGAATTTATCTAGATAATTATAGATTGACACAAAAAAACGGGTAAAAAAAGTCCATACCAACATTAAAAAAATATTACAAATAGAGGTAACTTTGTTTTTTTTCGATCGTTCGAAGTTTTACTAGTCATGTTATCGAAAGCGATTTTATAATTGCAAGATGCTTAAATATGACATATATTTTTTTCATAATCTTTAACCACTGTTTAATATTTTTAAGACTCATTAAAAAGTGAGCGAGTTCGGCGTCTACTGTGGAAATAGCACCTTAAGTGATCGCGCCGGAATTATCGTAATGCAAAAGTCTCTACCACAATAACAATAAACAAACAATCCTTAAAGCTGGCCGGCACGAGTCAAACAGAGACAAATATACAAAATATCCTTATGCGTAAACAAGATAGCGATGCGTCGGCGCCTACAAAGGAAAACGCGCAGCGAAACTGAGTAATACCGGTTAATACTGTTCAACGTAACGTTATACATTCGTTTTTTTTAAAATAACGATAATCGAAATTATTTTGTTGCTTTTTTAAACGTTACTCTAAGGAAACGTTATTTCAACAAACGAAATTTTTAACAGTTATCGAACAATATTAACCACTATTCGGATAACGGTATCGATCCCTGATTTGAGTATTTAGCTTATGAACCAACCAAACACGGGTGAGCCCCTCTGCTAAAGTACATTGGGTAACAAGGGCAAATGGCATGTGTGTTTCTTTTTTGGTAGTGTGCATTTATAACAACAGCAGACTTTGTGTCTGTTGTGTGTGTGTGTGCATTAAAATTTTGGTGGTATGCTGTATGTGATTACACCTCCCTCCAAAATTGGCTACAAAATATGTTTGGAGAGTTTACATTTGACATCTCTATTTAGCTAAATAGTTATATACTCATAGGCAATGCATTATGAAAAGGGTAATGTTCGTAATAAATATATGGTAGGTAAGTGAAATGGTCTTGAATGTTCCAGGATCTTATCAGGCAGTTATGACAACAGTCTCCACATCTGGACCACGAAAGGCCAGCACAAGCTTGCCATTCCCGGACACACATCACCCATCAAGGCTGTGTCTTGGGTATCTGTCAGTGGCGATCAAGCAGTTTTTGCTAGGTAAGGACCTTGTGTCTAACTAAAATAACTTCTTATACTTAAACATAGTTTTCTAAACCTTTATTTTTAGTTTTATTATTTAAAATGTTTTTTCTGACTCATTGTAAATTTAAAATAATCATTTATATTATCTACCTCTTAAAGCTTATTGTCCTAAATACTGTATCATACATAAAGTTTGTGGGAATTGGCTGTATTTTTTATTTTGCACCTGTAATAAAAAAAGTACCTAGCAAAAAAAACCAAAAAGCCTTTATAACTTATATTATTAATTTATTATATTTATATGCCTATATTTTTCCCAAGGACTTAGATGACTTTGTTTGAGATCATCTTTTGATATTTTAATTTGATTTAATTATTTACTATAACCCCTTCAGCGTTATAAACTAAATCTATGGCACATTACAGTGACAAATTACGTTTTGGTGTCTGGGGAACTGCTTTCCGTTAACATAATTTGTGGCAAGATGCTCAGAGATAATGTTTGAAATGTGTTCATGAGTTCATGACCATTACTTTTACTTGTACAGATGTGGCGAAGAATGTTTTGCCATCATATTTTATGGGAAAACTTCGTTTAAGCATTCTTCCTAAATATATTGCAGTTGTATAGCTGTTTAATTAAATAAAAATCCGAGTTTTTGTTCAGTATTCGCCATATTATTGTTTTTGTTTCGAATGTGCTTGGAAATCAACAGGTCTGACTACTAATATAATATACATAATATTTTCATAGATAAAAGTTGCATCTACACGAACGTAATCGGCATGCTACATACAACATACATTAATTTTTATATTAAAATGAAACAATCTAACACTTTCCCTGTTAACTTCAGTGAAAAAGTTAACATAAAATTATAAAAAACGAGCTTTCCCAACGAAATATGATGGCAAGCTTTACATATATTTCGAAAAATATATTCACTAAGAAAATAATACGTTAATATCCTTACAGCGGTTCTCACGATCAATCAGCCATGCTCTGGGTGTGGAATGTGTCAAATAACTCCGTGGACTGCGTGGTGTCGTGCCGGGGACACGAGAAGGGTGTGGAGAGCCTGGCTGTCTCAGCGGATGCATCGAGGCTAGCCACAGGCAGCTGGGACACCAACATATGCATCTGGAGCGCTAGTGAGTATCCCATAGCTACTAACAAACATATCCAATAAGTCCGTGGACTGTGTGGTAACATACCGGTCGGCTGTGTTAAAAAACTCTGTTGACTGTGTGGTGACGAACCGCCGTGACAGTTGGCGTTATACGGGTGGCTGCATCGCGCCATTAAGAATATTCCGGAAATAATGACCCCTATCCATAGACAACTAATTTTAGAATTTAAAACAGTACAGATGTGTTTAATATGCGCATATGTTTTTAATATGTTTTTATTGGTCTTCACTCATTGTTGGGTTGAATACTACAAATATATTTTCACACACTTGGACTTGAAATTTGTATGGAAACAAGAAACTGTAATAGGTCTAAAACATTGTTAATTGGTTACTTCAATCTTCTGTCAGGTCTCTCCGATGAGGACAATGTACCAGCCAAGAAAAGGAGCAAGTCCGATCGCGGGTCAGATCAAGGAAATATTAGGGTGAGTGACAAGTATTTAATTTTGAGAAAATAATGATAAGACTTACATTACAATATGTATATTTTTATTGTGATCTGCAGAGGCCGGAATTCGGCTAAGCTTGTATGGTGCTTTTCTCAAACATATGCAATGAAATACGAAAATACACCTCTCAAAAAAAACAGGTGTTTAGCCTGTTCTCATGAACAATAATAATAATAATGTTCATACACAAACGGCATGTTTAAAAAAAATTACTTCCCGGCTTAGGCCTTCAATGTTGTATGAAATTCCTTACAGTTCTCTCGAATTGTTCCGCCCGAAACGTGATGCCTGTTATAACGCACCATTATGACTATATTTCATTGCATGTTTGAGAAAAATTGCTTCCTCGCTTGGCGCTCAAACGGTTAAATAAATACTGGGACGATGGACGATATATGATCTTGGTGTACCATAGTTATATGCCATTAGAGAACCACGAACTTCTTCCGTTTTTTCCACGTTGTTAAGAACAGCGCCATCTATAAAGCCTTCATCGAACTCTGTAGATGGCTTAGTTACCGAAGTAAATATGTATTAAGTAAGCTATCGATTATTATAGGCCCTAAGTATGTAGTTCCCAGCCAACCCAATAGAGGGCGCTGAAACTAATTGTACCTGTCTTAGATATAATATAGAATTAAGATTTAGTTAGTTCACTTTCAAATATACACCATCGGAAGCACACGTTGTCTCTCTTCATCCCCCCCGGTCCATCCACAAGAAGACACACGTGTCTAATTAAACTGAATGTCTGTTCCCCAGGAACCACTGGGGACACTAAAAGGGCACCGAGAGGCAGTTTCTGGTGTGCAATGGATGGACTACAACACTATTCTCTCGAGTGGCTGGGACCACCTCCTCAAGATATGGGACTGTGAGATGAGCAGCATAAAACAGGAGATTGCTGGTACGTTTGAAATGTTTAAATGCATAAGTATCTTGGTAAGTATTAATCTAAATTCAAAATTAACAAAAACCCCTATCCAGGTATCTGCTCATGAGACCCTCATTTAATTAGTTTTTTTTATTTTTATTTTATGCTATGGTGGTGGCAAACAAGCTTGCGACCCGCCTGATGTTAACCTATTGACCGCCAAGCGGTCTAGCAATTTACCGTGCCACTGACGCCAGAGTAAAAAAAAAAGATGTGCCCCATAATCAACAGGGATTGAAAAATACTTGTAGCGGTTGGAATTACAAAGTTTTTGATCATTGAAATTTGGACGGCTGTGGCCGACGTGGCGTCAGGGGCACGATTTTTTGTTGACGGCCACAGCCGACTGTGGCGGTCAAAAGGTTAAGCAGCTACCGCCGCCTATGGTCGCTTGCGACGTCAGGAGCATCACATACGCGCGTTGCCGACCCTTTATGATTCTATTTACTCCCCCCTTGAAGAACCGCATACTGTAGCCCCCGGGGAAAACCGCGGCAGGGAAGCTCATTCCACATGCGGAGCGTTCGTGGTAGGAAATACCTCTGGGACCGCACAGTATCTTGCAATATTGAGATTCTGCCACTTATTTCAATCAAAGCTGAATATCTTGAAAACGGCTGCGGCTATTTTCATCAAACATAGTTAAGAACTATCTCTACAGAAAATGCTTTCGATTAAAAAACCACTTCCGAATCGGACAATCCAATGGGAGCTATGATACTGTCGGGGGTCAGAAGAATACTCAGAAGTGAGAAATTCCAAGCGTATAATGGCACTGGCTGTCCTGTCAAACAACCTTCAATTGAATGAGGCGGCATATCAAAAAGTACCAATATTATCCTTACGGCATTAGTAAAGAATTACATCTTATTTAATAGATCCAAACCATTTTGAAGACAGCAACGCTCTATCAGTTATAATTTATATATTGTGGTTTAGCTATATTTAAGATTATGATCCAGTGTAACTATAAACTAACTTCTAATGTTTATTGCAGGTAACAAAGCCTTCTTCGACGTAGACTGGTCGCCATTGAATAACACCATAATAACTGGCTCAGCCGACAGACACATCCGCTTGTATGATCCAAGATCTCAAGGTGACTTTTCTAAATTACCTAATACCTATGTTATTATCAGGCATCGGATATTTGGATCGATATTTATGTACCTACCTAAAGTTGACAAAATCCTATTGCTATCTCACTCATACGTCAAACAAAGCCGCCTATACCTACGACCGAATAACAAAGCCGCCGCCAAAGTTTAGGTAAATATCTATCCGAATTTCCGAACCCTGGTTATTATATATCATTATTTTAATACTAAGACGTTTTTGAGAAACTCATTAGTAAACCGGAAACTGCAAGAGTGAATAATCTAACCTGTCCACTTATTTTTATGATATTGGCCAAAATGTAAAGTACTCGACTTACAGAGAGGTTATATGACCATTTGTAAGTCATGTAACTGGTACAGTCAGCAGCAAAATTTGCTAAGCAAAGTAATCCTCTATACAATAGAGTCCTTGTGCGTATAATCTTGAGCACCTGGCGTGTCTATCTATACTTGTAAAGCTTAACAAGTGTCGGTCCAGCCCAGGTATAGTGGCGCCACAAACAGCTTTCATATGGCAATAATGTTCATACGTCCTATTCCTGGATCCTATTGAAAAAAAAACTTAACTAATCACCGTGAATAGTTTTGTCTTTATTATGCAAAATATATTCGAAAATTGCGGAATATTTAGTCCCGTTCTCTTTGTTTACATCAGTGACATTTAACGACTCTCAACGTCAGTTACTAAAAATTTGTCGTTACCAGTAAAATTAATTAGTACCACTAAAAATCCGCGATATGGCGTGGGTTGAAAAACGCCCCGTCCGGCTATACCATGTCATGTTTGATTTCAGAAAGCATCGTGAAAACGACGTTCACGTCTCACACGGGGTGGGTGCAGTCGGTGCGCTGGTCCAAAACACGAGACACTCTGTTCCTCAGCGCCGGCTGCGACGGACAGGTCAAGCTGTGGGAGACCAGGAGGTTAGTTCTTCTATTGATTACTTTTGTGAACCTGGTATGCCCGGTTATGATATAGTCGTACGTACCGAACAGTAGGTAAACAACCGGTTGACTCTTGTTTTACAGACAAACATTTTAATTGAATTTTCATTTCATAGAAATTACATTTCATCAAAAGTTTTTTTTTCTGAAACCATAAAGTATGTTGGAATGCTAATTTTAACACAAACCTAACCTAATCTAATCTATACGTTGACATTTTCACAACTTCTGATATACATATATATATATCCCTTTGTGTGGCAAATTCTCGCTCCGGGAGACAAGATCGCTAGTTCAAGCCTCGTTATGGTAAAATAGAGCAAAAGATTCTGGTTCGAAAAAAAATGGAAAAAGATGGTCAAAGAATTTGTTCACCCTGCCATACACGCCAGATTAAGGGGTGTATATATATATATATATATATATATGACTTCCGAGGAAAATTGTGTCTATGAAATTAAAATTCTATGAAATGAAGTTTTCGGTGAAGTGGTTTTCTATGAAAGAAGATGATACCTAAACAACCACAGCACCCGCCGCTTTCTCACAGTGTTAGCGGCGAGCGGTGAGGCGTGGGAACAAATAAAGTGGCAACCGCGCACGGCGGCTCGTGACATGCTTCATATATCGCTATGATTTTGTTTTTACCGCTCACCGCTGCCGCTCGTCGCGCATAGTCATAGATGGGCTGAGTGACAATGCTTAGTCATTTATTTATAGTGCAATCAAACAACCATTATAGGCCCGCTGGTCGCCTCTTGTGTGTCTTACTTTTAAACTCAACTCTAGCTAGTGAAATCAAACTACCAAAATGTTTAATTTTTAATTATGGCAAGATCGTTGGAAACAAGCAGCTATTTATATAATTCACCAACATCTTAACCAAAGTCGCGAAAAAGCGTGATTTGTCGTCTTGCACTGATGACGTTAACATCGCTGTCTAAATTTCAATTATCAAAAACTTCGTAATTCAAACAGCCACAAGTATTTTTTAATCCCTGTTCATTTTGGAACACTTCTTTATATTTGCTATGGCGCTCACGCTGACGGCAAATTAAACCACGGCCACTGATGGCACGGTGAATGGCTTCATTGGCGACACGTTTGGCGCAGTTTGTAAGCACTTGCCTACTGAGCCGGCGGTCCCGGGTTCGAATCCCGGCCGGGGCAAATATTTGTGTGATGAACTCGAATATTTGTGCTTGGGTCATGGTTGTTCTATGTATTTAAGTATATATTTATCTATATAAGTATGTATATCGTCGTCTAGTACCCATAACACAAGCCTTATTGAGCTTAATTTGGGATTAGATCGATTTGTGTGAGGTTGTCTGATATTTACTTATTTTATTTATTTATTTATTGGCACAATGGTTGATGCTGGTTCTCCGGCAAGCCTATTTTTCTCAAACATGCAATGAAATATCGTCCTAACGTGCGTTATAACAGGCTTCGCAGTATCATGTTTCGTGAGGAAAAACTCGAGAGAACTGAAAAGGAATTTCATATATAATTGAAGGCCCTAAGCCGGGAAATAATTAAAAAAAATGTCGTCTGTTCATGAACAGGCTAAACAGCTGAATTATATTTTTTTGAGTGGTGTCAATCAACTTTTCTCTATTGTTTGTTGCCATGGTGATGTCCCCTTTAAAACTAACTAATTTTTGGCGACAATATTCAACAAAATGTGGTAATTGCAGCAGTTATAAGCCCATTCTTATTCAGAACATCTCTTGAAAATACCAATATTATAAATTATCAACACTTTTCTAAGAACTTTAATCACCATTGTCTCCTGGGTGACAGAATAACAACAAGAAAAAGTTGCATTAGGTAGGGTACCTATGTTTGAGAAAAGCGCTATACATGGCTTAGCCGTGAAAAGGGCTTGCCGTTTTCCTATCACTATACGTCTATATTACCTACTCACCCGGCAAACCCTTATTTCCCGGCGTCTGTAGTAATGTACTATTGCATTATGGTTAGATATTTGTGTTGATTCGGTTCTGATAGTAGTTAATCTTCCAGCCCCCGAACGCCGCTGTACGAGCTGAGCGGGCACGAGGACAAGGTACTCTGCTGCGACTGGTCGGTGCCGTCGCTGCTCATCAGCGGCTCCTGCGACAACTCCCTCCGGATATTCAAGGCCAAGACCGCCCTCCCTTCCTAAACCTCGTTTAATGACAGTACACTGGAGAGGTAAGGCGATATTGTGATCCAAATAAGTGTCTAAGGAAGAGGGCCGTATTATCGTCGGTCCGGCTCCATTCATTCGTTGCATTGACTTAGACGTAGACACGTATCTTTCTTTGCTCTTATACGTTTCTAAGATCGTTTTACTTAGACTTTTCCGTGTTCTCCTATGTAGGGAACGTATTTTTGAAATACTATTATTGATTTTGAAAGAGCTTAGCCACGCGATAACCCATTTTTCTTCGTCACTTCGTAAAAGTAGACTGACCTGTTACGAAAGTACCCTATTCGAACTGATTAAAGTAAAGGAGTGGAATATCAGCCCGTGGAACAAATAATTTAAATAAATACGTTTATTTTATGAATAAGAAGATGTCTTCCTCTTTTAAGAATCGTTATTATTACATTTCGTTGTTTCCATGGTAAACTTACAATTTTGTATTTTTTTAGTTTCACTTTAGACTTAATGGTTTAATTATGTTTCCAAGTTCGCGAAAATTCAGATTTGTTAATTCACTAAGGAAGCACGATGTATTTGTTGTATATCGTTCCATGGGTAGGATCATGACTCTAGTAATGGACAAGAACCAATTATGGAAAGGCCGTAAACTCTGAGAAACAAACACAATATTTATTTTTATGTAACAACACAGATAGCTGATGATCATAACTAGTAAAGATTATAAATGGAGGCCTATTAGGCATTACATATTTGTTGTCCATTACTGGCCATGACCATGATTGGTGCCGTCACCCTAATTTAACCAATGTCACCATGCTGTAAAATGAACAACAATTCTATGTCAGCTTAGGGATATTATGATCTTGCTTTTAGTGTATCGAGGCCCAATGATACTTATACCACAATTAAGAATAAGTATCACCATAATTTACAAGTGTATTGTACAGGGTGGCCCATTTAGATCGGTATGTATGGGAAAGTCTGAAACTATAAGACATACGAAGATCTGTTCTTAGGAACCATGTCATCGATTTTAATGAAAAAAAAAACTGCATTGATAAATTCAATAAAAAAAAATCTGTACTCAGCTCGGGAATCGAACCTGGACGAAGTGAAAAATAAAACTAACATTATTTCTACTTAGATATCGTGTAGGTCTTAAGCAGTCAATTTTACTTTGAAACATGATGTCTAAAATGATTAAAATACATTGTTTTCATACTCTTTAATTTATTTTTCAAAACATCCAGGTGCGATTCCTGAGCTGAGTACAGTTTTTTTTTAAATGTATGAATGCAGTTTTTCTTTTTATTAAAATCGATGACATGGTTCCTAAGAACAGATCTTCGTATGTCTTATAGCTTAAGACTTTCCCATACAGACCGATCTAAACGGGCCACCCTGTAGTATCAGGTTAGGTCATAACATTTAAAATGGGTCCAGGTTAACCCAGTGATATTTTTGATCGGGTGATATTTGTCCAATCAGCACTTTTGTGGCGCGTGTACGATATGATATGATGATGTCAACTTATTTAAATAGGTAGTAATTACTTGTAAAAAAACGGTAATGCATTTCTGATCCATGATGTTATGACTGATTCAGTCGAGTGAGTGTAGGGGCGGGCGTGTGCGAGAATAGTCATGAAATAAAATGATGAACTAAATTTGGTTTCGCTTGTTTTATTCAATCACTTGCTCTTACAAAATATGTTCAATGCAAAGGAACATGACTCGTCACAATAAAACATGCTTCTTAGTACCATTTTGTTTTATTTATATATTATTTTAGTTTCCATTCAGCATAACTATAAATAATGCGGGTCACATAAAATGCTCATAGCACAATATAGAAACTTGCAAACACTTTGTAACAAAATAGATACATAACTTTCCTCTGTCTTTTCTCTGCGAGAAACGCTTACTATTATCATAGTTATGCCAAACCTCACGTCATAACACAACGAAGCAACATGTCCCTTAAAAATATTCTTTCTTACCAACAATTTCATTTCTTTTTTTTTACATTTTATGAAGTTTTATTTTTGCATTTCGTATTTCTAGACTACCTAACTAAATTTTTAACTAAACTATGCTACTGTCTAGACTAGTCTGCCGGGTAGAACACCACACTATAATAATACACATTGGACAAATACATTCGTATCGACACATCAGACAGATTTTTTTGATTTACTTTTCTTTCTTTACACTTAGTGAACTACATAACAAAAGAGGTGAAAGCAAACTTGTTGAACGGAAACTTATCGTCATAGTGTTCGCTAATTCTCTTAGAGTCCTTACGCTAGGCGCCGCGCGCGGCGAGCGTCGCTTCAGTCCATTCAAATTAAATTATTTAATAAACTAACACAGGAAACTACCCTAGAGGGCGCCGCGCCGCGCACGCCGCAAGATATATTAAGCTAGGGCTCTATGCTATCTATCTTAGCGTCGAAACATTTTTTGCTATTCTATCTATCTATAGTTAAGCCTAGACCTACAACTAGCCCTCGTCTGTCGCCATCCTCGTAGCTATCTCTTGAAACTAGTCGCGCGCTCTCTTATATCAACACTTACTTTAAGAACATTTACTTACACAAGCTAAGAGTTCAATCTATTCATCGACATGGTATTTCTTCAAGTTTTGGTTTATTAATTGGTTCCCCAATACTTAACATCGTTTGTGCTCTTTGCTCTGATAGTTTCCTCTGCCTATGCATAAAATGATCCGCAATCCGCAATACACCTTAAGTAAAGTACTATCATATCACACGTGTCAGAATGTAGAAGTAAGTTAACTAGGAACATCTACGATTTCATCTCGAGTTCGGTTTTACTCCGTGTGTGGAAATGCAACGATTTGACAGCCACATTAGCTTCTATTAGCCTTCAATACAAAACTTTAATCGTCTTTACATTAAGTCTATGTTTATGATTACGGTAAGTTTATTACCTGTAAAAATATCGTGTAAAGCACAGTGACGTCACTGCAGTGTCTCTGAACATCATTACTTTAAAGGAAGCTGAAGGCACTACCATCAAATTAATTTATTGCTTCAATGGAAGGAAAGCATTAGAAAAATAATTTCATGCTACAATATTGTATATATCGACGACGGGTAATTCACAAGGTATCTCGCCACTATGCCATATAAAATAACTGGAGGGGGCTCTATTCTAATTATTTATACTTGACCAACATCGGGGGAACATTCGATCGTGGAATGAAATCATAAAACCCTAACTCTAGCAGGAGAACAATCTTAACGCACATTACACACCTAATCCGAAACAACCACGGTGCACGAAAACGATAATAGGTACAATTAGGCGAGTCGAGTCGGGTTATATTATATACGTTGACATCAATTTTAAATGCAAAGTTTAGCGGAAATACCTATCGGAAGACTGCAATTACGGGAAGCCACGGCGTACTTCAACTAAACAACCGAATCCACGCAACATCTACTTAACTAAGTACCACGACGCGGTACTACATTGCACTTCATGGTTATTCAAATTCACAAGAAGTAAAGGCGGTTTCTTAGTCAGTTCAATAAATTTGGCTTGATCAGAAATTATACGCACATAACACTGATCTACGGAGTATTATGGTTATTGAATGTAACACTAATAAAAATCTCACTTTCCGTTAGCCTTTGTGATGTGAGTTGAGTTATGTACGAACCGATATGGATTTCGTATGAGGAGAGCAGAGCGAGGCAGTCAGCTAGCGCCGCCCGTCGGCGGGTGCATTCCAACAGTTAGTTTCGCGGACAATATTACGATTTCAGCCTTTTACAGAAAACAAAAACAGATACAGATCTACTTATTCGTCCAAAATCTACGTAATTCATTCAAAACCTGTCGTCAGCTAGTCTCTTTGTTCCTGTATTGATTGTCTATCAAAAGTCGGAGATTCACAGGTTTTGAATAAAGAGGTCACGCTTAATCGTCTGTTAAAATACAGTTAATATATCAAACATTTAACTAGTCTTCAGTCCCGAGTTGTATAAATATTTTCCTACTTCTTACTCGACTTTAATGATTTGTATACGTTGGTTCTGATGAAACTCTTGACGTGCCAAAATAGAATTAAACAGTTGCGATATAGTAGGCTTTTACTCGTACCCATCAACAATGTATATACATATCCATGTATAATTTATATATATTCAATATAAAAATATCAAATTTCATATAAAGTCATAAAGTGTACCCAAAACCTACGTGATGGTACAAAAAGTGTTCGTTTACACCAAAACGATGTTTATACTTTGGATTTCAAATCCGATACATTTTATAATGTGGAAATCAATCGTGGAATTTTGGTTGAAGTTCTCTACTGGAATGTGCCGACCGCCTACAAAATAACAACTACAGTTGACTTAGTACATGATTCTCAAAAAAGGATCACTCTATCACGTATTCGAACATGAGTTTCCGACGACGTACAAAAATGTGTATAGACGCGTAAAATGTATATATAGACTACATACAACTGCTTATTGCTAATGTCGCCACCCGCGGCGCAAGTAGCTGGAAGCTGGCCGGAGGCCTACTCGACCGCGCGCTCGCCCGAGGCAGCCTACTCGACCGCGCGCTCGCTCGGCGCGGCGCCAGGGCACGAGGCGCGCGCGCAACGTTACAGTACATATAAATTAATTCAGTCTGTTCTGGGTTTGGCAACGACGTCGTATTTGAAAAGTACGTATTTTGAATTTATATAGTTACTCTATCTTACTATTGTCTACGGTGAGAAATTAGAGTGAACTAAGCAGACCATAGTGATTGCTTATGTTGAAAGGCGAAAAGTACATACTCAGTTGTAGCTTAGTGAACTTTGAGTTAATTAGAACCGGGTAGGTGTGAGCGGGATAGTTGTCGCGCCATCCTTGTCGAGGGTCCGCTTGGCCGATGTCGAGAGGCACAAATTTTCATTAGCGTCTAACACAAACATTAATTTAAAGTTAGGTAAGTATTGCGATCCTTGGAAGACTGCACCGGTATATGACTGTTTAGGTACATAATACTGTATAATAGGCAGGAATAGTGCCACTTTTTAAAATAAAAATATTAAAGCACCATGCCAAAACACATTATTAATCGTCAAATATTTGGTGGAGCGAGTCCCGCCAGTTGATTTTAATAAGTAACAAATGATATTAATGGAGTTGTGAAAATAATAAACACATGGAACCAAAGTAAATATAGTTCGAGGCTCTCGAAGGCAGGTCGGCGGGGTTCGCTCCACCATAACTAACTTCGCGTCGCGCAAGTCGCTTGTTCTGTTGTCAAACTACGACTTGACATCATAAACGTTATGTTTCAACTGTATTTTAAAAATACTTAGCTTGGAAGATTCTAAATCTTCGGCATTATTATCGTACAAAACCTATTCGGTGTCTCCACCCTTAGCCAATACACACATAACTTTCTTTAACAATGGTACTCTTTTACAACACCGTCCGAAGACATACTTTTGATTTCACATGATATGACCTTTGCACTTATCCTCCTATCCTTGCACTATTGCTTTACTCCTACTCCGATGTTAACGGTTACGTAAACTATTCGCTAATCGCATCGCAAACACATAACACCTCCTCGCTCGTATCGCGTCGCATCACGACACTCGTCATATACGGATTGCACGGTTTCTGTTGATTCTGATAATCATCCGATTTAGAAATAATCCGGCTATCTTACAAATTTAAATATGACACTGCGTTAAAAATTAAGATTGTGAATAATGCCCGCCCAGAGGACATGTCTAAATTTAAAAGTTCATGAAATTATACTATGCTAAAATAAATACCTAACTATCTTAAATAATCTTGTCAACATGGTCAAAACCTCCGCCTAAAATCTTAAATTTGAAATTTCTAAAACAATAATAAAATTATAATGTAAAAACACATTTAAAAATTGCAGCTATATCTATACATCAAATCCTCTCGTCGAGCCGTCAAAAGACCTCATCAAAACATCACAGCGAATCGAACGTCTAGCGCGAAGCCGAGAGGATCCCGAGACGGACCCGCGACGGACCGGCGCCGGAGCCGTGCCGGAGCGTGCCGGACGGCGGCCGGCCGTCAAAATAGTCGAGACGATGCTCCCAAGTACAGTCAGGCTTACAACTAGAAAAAGCGCCGGCGACGGGGGTCGCGCGAGCGGAGCTTTCGATGAAGTCTATAACGGCCGCAAATTAAAACTAAAACAAATTAACATTGTAAAAAGTCACAGTTGCTTTGATTTTTGGCTCGTGTACAGCACGGATTGTCAGCGTGTGGGGTCTACTTGGGAGGCGGGTACGGCTGGTAGGCCTCGTCGGGCGATGCCGCCGTCGACGCGTGCTCGCTCTCCATCGGCATCTGGATGATGGGCGGCGTCGGGCCCGCGAAGTACTGGTACGGGTGCGACGCAAAGTACTGCAACACAAGCGGACAGTCACACACGGCCGACTTATATCGGACACAGCGAGTGCGGGGAAGCGAGGGCGCGAGTGGCCACAGCGGGGCAAAGCGAAGGATACGGCTCTGATAGCAAATTCATATCGACACTCACGTATAATTCATTATCCGGCCTTAAGCTGTCCCAGTTTACCTGGAAAACAGAGATCGACATCAGTCTCGCGTTAGTTTGACTGAATTCTCCTTTTCGATTTATATATGGTCTAATCGGCCGTCGAATTGTGGTTGTGTATTTTTTGTCCAACATTTCGAAAACATTGCGGTGTACATATATCTATATACGATTATAAATTTTGATTGTCTGGTTTTCAGTGTCGTGTTCATAGATAAAATAATACATATACATGTAGCCTTCCGAATCACCGATAAATAGATAGATCCGTACTTGACTAGATTGGTCGAACTAACATGATTGATTGGTACTTACGTATTGGCTAGGCACAGAGTCGATGGGTATGTGTGTGGGGTGCGCGGGGTGCGCGGCGTGATGCGGGGGGTGTGCCGGAGGGATCAGCGTGGCGTACGGCGCCAGCCAGGCGGCGGGGTGGGTCGCGTGATGATGGTGATGCAGCTGCGGGTGGTGGAACGCCGCCATCCCGTACACGCTGCCGCCGCGGTAGACTCCTGCGCATTCGCCGCCGGCGCCCGCGCCGCTGACGCTGCCTGCGTATACGCCGCCGACTCCCATCGCCTGCAAATACTACGTGATGAATGTTTTGGTAATCCACAAACGGGACAGGAGCGAGGACCTATTTCCTATATATAATAAGTTCCGGTCTTGAGCGTCGAGGGGATGGAATCCTTTAGTCCCATCTCGTAGCCAGATTTGGTAGCTAGCTACGAAATGGGAAAACACATTTCCCATTTCGTAGCTAGCTACCAAATGGGCAAAAAAATCCCATCTCGTAGCCAGATTTGGTAGCTAGCAACGAAATGGGAAATGTGTTTTCCCATCTTGTAGCTAGCTACCAAATGGGCGTTTAGTCCCATCTCGTAGTTAGGTTTGGTAGAAGCTACGAAAAGGGATATATGTTTTCCCATCTTGTAGGCAACAAATTACTAAAAATGTATTCTGAGGGTTTACTGCGACACATTTCAGAGTTCTATATACCTATTTCCCCATATGAGAGTAGGCACATTTAATTAGGTTTAAAAAAACACGCGTATGAAGCCGCGGGCAAAGTCTGGTATTGAATATATTTTAATATTATTCTTAACCTTTGTGTTTCGTTTTGTTAGTAGTGTGTGTGTTTTTTTTTTTGATAAAATAAAATTAGCTGTATTTAGTCTTGGCGAGGATTGAATTATGGATTTCCCACACAAGCTTTTTAACAGTTACACTTAAATGATAAATAAAAGATAAGTATAATAGGTAAGAACCAACTAAACTCGACTTTTAATTAAATAAATAGATAAAAAAAAACACATTCCGCTTAAAGATATACATATTTCTGCTTCTTGCAAAAAACGAAACTACTATTTTGACTGAACATTGGGATTTTAATATTCCCTATTCGTAGCCAGCTTCCAATTGGGATTATTTTACCCATTTGGTAGCCAGCTTTAAAAACCGGCTACAAAATGGGACTTTAATATTCCCATGTCGTAGCCAGCTTCAAATCGGGATTATTTCTCCCATTTCGTAGCTAGCTACCAAATCTGGCTACGAGATGGGACTAAAGGGATGGAATCTCGTCGCAACGTGAAGTTCGTTTCATTTGTGATGAGTGTGCCAACTACCCAATGTTGGCCTCAGCGCAGCACTAAATAGCACAGTTTACTGATTCCAACTACCCATATGTTGGCCTACATGAAGGAGAAGCGCTGGCCCGAGGGTTTCGTATTCTAGCGCAGTTTACCGATTCGTCAAAATCCCCGTCAAAAATTAAGCTAAGCTTACCGTACCTACGTAGCATCTGTAGGTATCCTATAGATAGGGTATTAAATTCGTAACTACATAAAGTAACATCCAAGTACTACTCGAGAATAAATATTCATAAGTATTCATCTTGCAAATATGTGGCTGTCCTTAAAGAGCATCATGAGGACAGAAACTAATTACTAAGGTTATCACGTCGCCGGTTTTGGTGTTCAAAAACCTCAAATATGACCGCCGTTTGCAACTGAGGAATGTAGCACGTGTACATACAATTTATTTTTATGGGATTTTTTTTAAAGAGTGGTGACCAAATGTGGTGGTTGTAAATTCATTTCGCAGATTTTGAAAATCCATTTAATATCTGACTTGTGCTTTGGCGCCACCTTTCTAGTATCCTGGCATCCGTAGCCAGTAATCCATCTTATCATTAGTTTGCTTCTTTACATTCGACTAGGTATATCAGTTTGCATGCACTGGTTTGTGATTCCAAATTGTTTAACCCTTTACTTTATCCAGTACCCACTCTTGGCCATCATTGATGGTTGGGATTTTAAAGGAATTTTATTGGGGACTCGTGCGGAATATGTAATTAATGGATTGTTGTTAAGACATTCGCAATGTGCGCATACGGTTGACTAGTAGAAAATGCGTCATGGCATAAGGTCAATTATTGTAATGTGCCATAAGGTTAATTGTAATATGAAATAAAGTTTGAACAAATAAAAAATCTCGTCGTCTAGCAGAAATCGAATGTAGAAAACATATAAGATTGGCTTCTTTAGTAGGTATGTACATATAAGTATGGTTAGTACCTGGGTGATAGAGTCGTTGTTGTCCCGCCACGCGCGTCCGTTGTTGCCGTCCTGCTTGTTGTAAAGCGCCTTCTTCTTGTTGCCTCCGTCGGCGAACTTCACCAGCAGGGGCTCCTTGGCTCCGGGGATCGGGTTGCCGTTGAACATCTGAAAGTATGGTGGTAGATCGTTATATGGTGAATATTAACCTAACCTTAATCTTAATTATGGAGCTATTCATCAAGGCATGCTACCATGACAAAGTTGCCGCGCCGGTGTACCCTGATGAAGAGCTCCATACGAGTTCAAAACATGTCGGGCCGTTCCTGACAATTTCACGTAAGTGTAAACCGCTTAATACAACAATTAAACATGTCTCACGAAACTTTTATCTAACCTTAATCGTATTCTCTTAAACTCCTGCAATCAGATTTGAAATTGCCATGGAAAGATCGAGTCCATATAACAGTATAAGATTCAACTGTTTATAAAACTATTTCCGTTCACGTGCGTGATTGGGAACTTGCATCAAAAAGTAGGTACATTGTGCCAATCAAATGAGATTTTGATACCAATTATGCCCCAAACTGCTCAATGCGGTTACAAATACAAAATACATTTATTGATAAAACATAATGTACAGAGAGGTAACGGTTACGACAACAAGAACTTCAAAAATGGTAATATTGACTCCCATTGCTGAGATTGCTGACGTCACAACTGCGCGCATGATCATATACGTATACGCATGATCTACTAAGTGTATGGAAAATATGCATCTTACAAAGTTGTTCTTAAAATACTGTTTTTAAGTATATAGCTATTATACATATTTTATTTAACGTTTTGTGAACTAATGATATTAAATTAGATTTACTGAAAATATAAAATATAGATATTTTTTGAAGTAGGTAGACTAGCATTTAGGTATTATGAGGATTTTTTTGAGTTTATTTAGCGTTTAACCGGTATTACACAAAAAAAAAACCGGCCAAGAGCATGTCGGGCCACGCTCAGTGTAGGGTTCCGTAGTTGCTCATCCTTTTCAATAAACTGCTTTTTTAAGCCCGAGGTTTACGTTAAGAAAGATTTTAAGCTCTATAAAAAGGTCGTAAACGCCCTAGAAACTGTAATCACTTATTACCTTCCGGAAGTCAACTTACGACCTTTTAAAGAAAAAATATGAAATTTGGCGATAACTCAAAAACGGCTCGACCGATTTTGTTCAATATAGTTTTTATTGAAAGTACTTATAAGGCTTCATTAACATGAATTTTTCCGATTTTTTTTGACCCGTGGTTGAAAAGTTAGAGGGGGGGACACATTTTTTTTTGTTTTTGGAGCGAATATTTACAAAACTGCTGACTATCAAAAAATAATGTTAGAAGACCCCTATTATTTTTACAAGACCTATTCAACGACACCCCACACACCAGTGTTGAAAAGAAAAAAAAAAATCACCCCCACTTTAGGTGTTCGAGAGGCACCCGAAAAAAAAATTTTTTTTTAATTTTTATTTTACCGTTCTGTCGGCGTTATACATACACATACTCATACCAAATTTCAGCTTTCTAGTACTAATGATCACGAAGCTAAGCCGCGGACGGACGGACGGACGGACGGACGGACGGACGGACGGACGGACGGACAGACGGACATGGCGAAACTATAAGGGTTCCTAGTTGACTACGGAACCCTAAAAACTATAAATTCTATCTTCATGCATGTTCCCCATCCAATTACTTCGCAGAATACCTGATGATAGTGATGATACTCGCAGAGATTGAGAACCATACCATGTGTGGTTTTCCCGCTTTTAAGTACATCAGTAAATAATGTTTGTTGTTATGTTTTTAATATGCAATCTAGTCTTCCATCGGATTGGTTTAGATACGAGCAGCACATATGCGACTGCCAAAGTGCCAAAGTGCTTCTATGGCTCTTGACCGATTGGTTAATAACTTTAGCTTGGAATTAGTCGTGTTCAGGAGAGAGGACTAGCTTACTACGGTCGAGTTGGTACCTATATTTGATATCTTTGCTTTGTCTCGACACTCGACGTTTCAGTTAGAATCTAACTGTAACGTCGATGTCGTGGCCGGCCCTTTAAGTTTTTATATATGTAAGTATTATCTAACTGTTAGATAATACTTATATAAAAACTTAAAGGGCCGGCCACGACATCGCGCGACTAGCCTTAGGAGTGAGTGAGACACCGCGTGAAGCCGTCTCTGGTCCGCAAAGGTAAAATAAACATCAAAAATATTCACCTGGATGATTTGCTCGCACTTCTCTCTAGACTCCATACGCGCGAAACCCACGCCTTTGCTGTGACCATGGGTGTCCCGCAGGATCCTCGTGGACACGACCTGTCCGAACTTGGCCAGCAGTTGGTCGACATCGTTCTCCTTGAAGTGCGGCGGCAGATTCGCCATGTACAGGTTCGTTGGGTCCTGCTCTTGTTGCTGTAAACGGAAGCCCCGAAGGGAATGTGAAGAACCCGCCCGCTGAACAGAAAAGAAGCGCTATGCACACAGAATACTACACAGCCAACCCGTCTAGCACAACTATGCTTCGCGACTCTTGTCGCGCGAAATAGCGCTACCCGTCACTCTCATATCACTACAGTAAGAAAGAGACAGGTAATTATTTCGCTCGAGAAATAGTCGCGTATGACAGTTATGCTAGAGGTGCAAGATCGAACCTAATCTCTGACTCACGCGGATATTGCGCTCGTCTGATGTGGGCGCAATCTAGACCGTGTCCGGTGTGAATTCCGTGTGAAAGGCGCTTTTTCATCTCGACGCGATTTCAATTACGAAAGTAACTTTTTTGAAGCAGAGCACCTCTGCCCCGGGTTTTGCGAAACCGTAAATGTTTATTCGGGATGTAAATTTCATGACCCCATAATTCCTTATGAGTAATTTTATACATCGGCTTTACGGGCAGGTTGTAATGTGCCGTGTTGAAAGTGTTAAAGCGTCGTACCGTTGATGTAGCTAAGTGACCTTATTTAATTGCTTCACTTTCGTAATTGAAAACGCACAGGTATATTATTTTATTGGCTTTACGATTGGGAGGTTTATGTGATTGTAAATTGTAATTAATTATGAGCTCCTTTATGGCACCGGAGTGTTTCAAAGTGATGTATCGAATAACAGTCAGCGGCAATGCGGATTGATTCTACTTTCTAAATATGTAGCTCTGTGTCATTGTTATTTAAAATATGAGTAGCTAACGGCTTCCATATTTGATCAGGAACGTATATGCACGATAGGTAGTCATGTAATGGCGCTGACCGTATACGACAATATAAACAGTACATTGAGTGGACTGTATTGTTTACGATACTGATACTCTAAGCATTGATCGCATGTAGTACCGCACAGTAAAGGGAAGGTTGTTCGAAGTATATTAAAGTTAGCTTGAAGCCCGCATAGATTATCTAGACACTGAAGCCAGCGTTGACGTAAATCAGCAGATAGATCTAATATGCTATAGGATTACGTAAGTGTTACCGAGATGGGCGTTAGACATCAGCATAGAGATTATGAAGCTAGTTAATTTGCATACACATATTATTGCTAGTTACATATTGTAAGCATAGAATACCCAGAGCCCAGTAGCGACATACTATTGTTAATTTTAACGCTGAAGCATACGACGAGTACGTACAGAATTAACAATATGAAACAATGTTTAAAATAGATTAAGAAAGCGTTAAATTTGCGTCGAAATGGCGTACCACTGGAGGGAAAGGGTAAATACTCACAACACAATAGTGTTACATGGTTCGGTTCGAATACGCTGAGTCAGACTACCTGGTCCCAGTGCCACTGATGAATGATTAGCCTCGCATAAAGTTGAACATTACTGACACATTCCTTTACGCGCACAATTATCTAAACACAGGGCCTACATCTAGACAGTTTAACGAAATATCTATTGAAACAGACATAGGCATTATTGAGACTGTGGTAGAGTTACACTAAATCACCTTGGTCAACAAGGGCAGGATGCTATGCATATCTGCTGCTACTATGCATATCTCAAATCTAGATAACTTTACAATAGACAAAGAACACGACTTTACTTTAATAACGCTTATTCAAAATGGTATCAGCATTTAATTTAAAGACAATGGGAGTAAGTAATATCTAAAGCTATAAATAAGGGTAGACGGATCGAAGGGTCGGAGCGATGCTTTTACAGAGACTGGGGTTCGATTAGTTAGGATGCGGGAAGGCGGACAGTCGGCTAAATGCTGATGAGTAGAAGGTAACGTCAAACGGAGCAGAAGTAGAAGGATAGACAGCGGATAAGGAGCAGGCGGTTAGTCATAATAGTATTACTTGCATGCACAACGTACACGGTTCAGTCTACGCAGGAACCAGATACCCACTTTAGCCATCTGGGCCTGAACACCTTTGGCTTGTAATCCTTTAACAGCTGCCTCCGCGGACGCGATTGTCTCAAAATCTACAAAACCGTAACCTGTGGAAACAAAAGTGAAATATTTCTATAGTAAATGACCTTCTCACGACATTTAAAACAGATTCATTCTGACAGTAAGGTTACGTGATTCATGCTTGGTTATCATAGGTATGTAAGGTATCAAATACATGGTAACGCAGAGCTAGGCAACCTATGATTATGTAACTAATAACATTAATTGCCTACTTTATAAGTAGCGGAATGAAAATGCGATATTGTAAAAGTTAACGAGGTGAAAGTAAAAACATCTTGTGCTGTTTAAACAAATACAATTCTGTATCCATCTGTGCTTGTGCATTATAGAATAAAGATGATGAACTACAAATAAACGAAACACGTATGTGAAATAAACATATCATAGTATGAGAACATTATAAATATGAATCAAATTGAAACTAGTGTTCGTGCATATATTGGAAAAAAGTCTCACCATAGATGGCTTAGGTTAATGAAGGTATATGGTATTCTAGAAAATAATATTATATTAAATAATTCAATCACGAATAGTTCTCTTGATGCACAATCTATTAATTTTAGTATAGAAAGATATAATTTATATACATACGTGAAATAACTATGCACAGACTTTTACGATAGGTACGTACATATTTAATAGATTACTATGATAGATAGTGTAAGGAAAGACGTACGGGAATGAATGTTGTTTACCTTTACATTTATTCGTATTTTTATCCAATATTGCTTTAGTCGAGATTATGTTACCATACCTGAAAATAAAAGTCAACATTAGCAGCCGGTCTACGTAATAAGATTAATATTTTTCAGAAATCCCTCGTTTAAAGGAGATATTTATTATATCCGAGGGTCGGATGTTGACGCTAATCCAGAATTAGTGGAGCTTTAAAATTTAAAATATAATTAAATACGGTGACTTATGGCCCGTTTATCATCGGGGTGATAATTCTGACCATCGTCAAGAAAAGGGACTCGTTACTCATTGCAAAAATCGTTTGGTTGGATACATTAGGAATACCTTGAGAAACTTTACACAAACGTTTGTCAAACCCGATGGACACAGTGTCGCAATCACCACACTATCTCGTGACCGAAAGGGTTCTCATAGGTACTTATTGTTACCTAAATGTTTGCGCACCGCGATCGTTACCAAAGTTAAGTACCAAAAACGCTACGGATATACTATATACCTATGTATAGAATGAGTTCCATGCTGAGGTTTTGCTCCTTCTCCCTTTTCGAGATTTAAAAACAGCATTTATAAAGAAGATACCCCACATATCGCTGGAGAGATGCAGTGGAGGCGGATATGGCAGAGTTAAACGCCGATAACTGACTAGATCGTCAAGAGTGGCGTAATCTCTTATCGGAGGCCAAGACTCTTTGGGTCATTGAGTCATCGGAGTAAGTAAGTATTTATAAAGAAAGAGTAAAGGATTATCTACTTACATCTGGCACATTTGGACTAGGTCCTTATCGGTGGTGTTCTGGCTGAGGCCGCGGATGTAGAGGTTGGTGCGACTGAGCTGCTCGCCGGCGGCGCCTGTGGTTGAGGCCGAGGAGGCCGGGGGCGGCGGCGCCGTGCTCAGGCTCGTGGAGCGCGTGCCGCCGGCGGAGCCCGTGTTGGAGGATGAGGACGACGCCGTGTTGGCCGGCGAGGCCGCCGTCGGCACCCGCGTCCCCGTCGCACAGCCGCCGCCTATCGACGCACCGGTGTACTGGAACAAACAGACAAGTTCTTAATTTATGGAATACTAGCTGCGTCGCGCGATGTTACCTGCTCATCCCGCGAGAACACTTCATTTTTCGGGATAAAAAGTAGCCTACGTGTTAATACAGGGTGTCAGCTACCTGCTTACCAAAATTTATCAGAATTGGTCAGGCCGTTTGAGAGTGCATAAGTAACAAACATACACATAACCACACTCACAAACTTTCACCTTTATAATATTAGTGTGGTACAATTTGTCTAAGAGTAGAACCATAAAAATAACATTTTATTATCTGCGTACATTCTTGGACTTCAGAGATATTTACTAGGTTCAATTTGTCGAGGACCATATAAGTGGAGAAATTCTGTTTCAGCTTTTCGATGTTGAGACTTTTTTGTTCATGGTACCTACAATAGTAAACAAAGTATCAGCTCATTATAATGAACGTCGATCCAATCACGCTAAATATAAGAAGAAATGTTGGAAATTGGGACACAAACACAACAGAATACCTAAAGGACCTATTTTATGAATACCTACGTATGTTAAAATAGGAACAATACTAGTGTTTCTAGTTCTAAATACTAATATTGTGTAAAGTGATTCTATATTTATGTTTGACATATATAGACAACAGGGCACTTAATATGGTCATAATTATCTTTACAATCTTCGCGAATGACCATGTAGTACGATGGACACGTAGCATGATGATATAGCTGCTTGTTCAGGTAATGAACACGTAGGGATATATCATTATAGTATAAGTAACTAAAATTGTTTTATTCCAGTCCTATAAAAACATTTTAAGCAAAAAGGTTTCTCGACAATATTATTTGTAACAATGTGTGTTTTTAAAACAGATAAGGTTGTTATTGCAACCCACACCGGACATGTTTGGTAATTTTTTGCCGCTTAAAAATACTTAGGATTTGATCCCTCGCCTATTACAGAAGTTTTCATGATCATACTACTTTAACAACTTTTATCAAGCAAGTAGAGAATCCTCTTACGGAAGTTTTATGGAAACTCCACTTTAAGAACCGCTCTGGAATTTTTCCCGCGACCAGGTAAACAAACTCATATGTAGTCCAAACGACTATCCCTAACTGAGATGAGTGTTAATAACGCCCTCATCTTGTCTCCACTCGCGAAAGGCGGGAATGATCCGGACGACGATTTCATTGAAAATAACTGCTCTCTCCGAGACGTGTTAAGACGTGGCCTATTAGTTATTCAGCCGCGGTAATGAATAGGGAGGAGTAATGAGCGAATGCCGATTCTGGGCACGCACTCTTAATCGACTCGCACGGTGTCGCACGATATGGAATCGAGCTTGCGGCTCCCGATATACAAACACGATGTATTTTGTATTGTATTTATTGATATAAGCCCGCTCAACGTCACAATAAAAACACACACGTTGCATGTTTTTTTTACGCTCACCGGCATTTAAACGGTTGATATTGTTTTCGTAGCGGATTTATGTGGAGCTTTCTACTTCAAACGCAGTTCGTGTTAAACGTTGATGTCAAATAAGCGGATGGGTGGGAAGCGGGATGACGGTACTTCACTACAAGTCGCATTGAACTAAGTACTTCTATATTTCACTTGACGGTATTTACTAAAGATGTATGTTATAATTTCTTTTCGTTTAACATACAAAAGAAAGAGAGAAAACTAGATGTTCGGCAGATTTTCAGCCGCGTCAAGTTCCAGCCAATACTAAAACATTACTGTATATAAACGTATCATTCTAACGATACGACGAAAAACACGAACGTACATTGCACGATCACTTCAGTTGAAATTCTCCGGTTCGTATTATCTGTTTACAAACTAGTTCCCAGTAGGATTATAATTAAGGCCGCTTAGTTCGAACATCGACACGTTTTCAAACCATAATATCGTTCGTTTATCTACCTAAGACTTAATTAAACCCAGCGAAACAAGTGGTAGCAAACTCAGGTAGTGTCGAGGAAATTTGCAACGTGTGCCTATACGATACGCGTACGTAGCTGTATTCCGTACATGTGTAGTGATGTTATTTACATTTAGTTAACATATTAAACCCATAAATTGCGTGCCGTTGACACTACTACTCGCTCCGCTTTAGGTAACGTTTGGCAACGATAAAACTTGAGCAAATTAAACTACAAGTTAATTACTGCAGTTTGTGAAATGCTGTAAAACTTTAACACTCCATCCTGTTTCGATGTTATACAGGAATCAATTTCCAGTCCATTTATTTTATTATTCAGGTTATTTACCTTTAAGAACAGCAAGTGTAGGTATTAAGAGAGAAATCTATTTGTTTGAATTCCGAGCCACTGGAGTATTCTTACTTACTTAAGCCGATTTGCAAATATTTTCTGTCTAGGAGCATTTGCTTCAGACAAGACTTACGCTTTCAGATAGAAATAGATGCAAAAAGTTTACAGTAAAGTTAAGCTATCTTTATACGACGACTGTTTGGTATCAAAACTCAGTCCGACATTCAAGTGTCTATTGCGCACACTGTCCATTCGAGAGCAATGAAACTGACGTAAATGTTTAACCTTCTTGTGAAACTTTCGAGAGCCATTTCTAATAACTTTGAATAAACGGCATCAAGTGGACTGTCCGCTGCGGACCAATACGGATAGCTGTCCCTGAGGAAGAGTTCTTCCATGTACAAGTATGGAGTTCCATACGAGTTCAAAACATGGGTATTTCCTGGCCGTACGAAAGTGAATACAGTTTTTCAAAATGTAGTCTGTTTTGATTTTACTATCAGGTTAACCTATGATCAGACATGTAAGCAAGACATTCAAGTTGGCGGTTTAATCTTGTTAGTTGAATGCGGAATTTTCGCGAATTCGCTTCGTAAACGAATTGGTATCCTGTAGAGTGGACCCGGCAGGCAATTGGGCCAATTTGTGTAAACTGCCGCAATTTTGTGTTAACGGCGCTAATGCCGCTCCGCAGAGAAGGACAGACTCGACGACTACACAAAATAAACAGCTGCGGATTTACACAATTACCTAGCTCATATAGGTACATTTTATTAGGTATGATTTTGTTGAATTTTTTTATACCTACGACTCGACTGGGACTTTCCCTACTTAGGGGATTGACATTAAAATAAAATATCTGTATAAACTTTTAAATAAAACAATTTAAACGGATTATATCGCGTATATTTATTAAGAACTTTCCGCCGCTCAGATAGCAGTTTTGGAAAAAGGCTTGAATTATGTTATTGCTCCGCGTACTATCCCGTTCGAAGATATTATAGTCGGCGTAGAAGATTGTCTGGTGAAGAACCAAATGCGAAAGGAAGATTTGGAGGCAATTCGCCAAGACGTTTCGTCTGTTTTACGAAAGGCAAAGCCACCGAAAGTTAACTTAGCAAAAACTGAATTTCACGCGCTCAAGACCTTGCGTGAGGACCCAGACCTAACCATTCTTCGAGCTGACAAAGGAAATGTAACGGTTGTCATGAACACCAATGACTACAATCAAAAAATAACAGCTTTATTGTCGGATGTATCAACATATAAGCCTGTGAAACGTGATCCGACTGCGAAAGTGTTAAAATCTACTACTGAGCTAATAAGCAAGCACTCCGAGAGCCTTAATCTAGATGTCAAAAGTTTAGTTCCCTCCTGCCCGTTGCCACCAAAGTTGTATAGTTTGCCAAAAATACACAAACAAGATGCGCCTCTACGCCCTATAGTGAGTCAAATCGATGCTCCCACCTATCGCTTGGCTCAGTACCTAGCTGGGGTTCTTTCTTCGTTGCGGGGAAAGACGCAGGCATACACAGGGGATTCATACCATTTCATCACTGAAATTAAAGATCTGATACTAACTGATAATGAAATTATGGTTAGTTTTGATGTCCAGTCCCTCTTTACATGCCTACCAGTACAGGATTGCATCAATATTGTGAGGAGGAGGCTACGTGAACAGAATATGGCAATGGAATATGCTGAATTATTAGAACACTGCCTTACATCTGGCTATATGCTATGGAACGGTGAATTCTACGTGCAAGTGGATGGTGTGGCTATGGGGTCTCCAGTATCTCCTGTTGTCGCCGATATCTTCATGGAGGACTTCGAGGAGAAAGCACTCTCATCGTCACCTGTTAAGCCGAGGATCTTTAAAAGATACGTAGATGATACCTTTACTATTTTACCTAAATCTAGTGTTTCAGTTTTCCTAGACCATTTAAACTCCATTCATGAGAAAATAAAGTTTACAATGGAGTTAGATAATGACAATTCACTAGCCTTCTTAGATGTCAGTGTGTTGAGAAGGTCTGATAATACAATAGGTCATACTGTTTATAGAAAGCCTACTCACACTGATAGGTATTTAAATGGCAAATCACATCACCATCCTAGTCAACTTGCTACAGTGGGTAAATCTTTGTTTCAGAGAGCCAAGGGAATCTGTGACGACCAACATTTGACTGATGAACTACAGCATGTCAAGCATGCGCTTTGGGCCAATGGGCTCAAGATACCACGCCTCAACCAGAAACCCCGTGTGAAGACTCCTACAGTCGAGCGTAAACCTGCGGTCCTGCCATATGTGAAAGGGGTCACGGATAGGATTGGAAACATCTTGAAACGGGCTTCCATTAAAACATATTTCAAGCCGATGAAGAAGATGTCTCAATATCTGAGGCCCGTGAAGTGTAGCATCCCTCTGCGGAGTGCTGGTGTTTACAAGCTGGACTGCGAGTGTGGTCTGTCATACATTGGCCAAACGAAACGTAGTATAGCTACACGGGTTAAGGAGCATGTAGCCGATGTCAAGCACCGTCGTTGCAACAGGTCTGCAGTCTGCGAGCATGTCATGGACAAACCAAACCATTCAATTAAGTTTGATAACACTTCAATCCTTGCCAGAGAGAAACGATATTTTCCCAGAATGTTGCGCGAGGCTATTGAAATCAAAAAATATCCCAATTTCAATAGAGAAGATGGTTTGTCATTACCACCGGCTTGGGATCCTGTTGTACATCTTATCAAGGATCAAGCAAGACACAAGACTGGAAACCTTGGGCCTCGAACGGTGTAAAACAAATTAGTGTCAAAAGTAGTATATGTAGAGTTTTTGTTTAAAAGTATTTTATAGTAATAAATAAGGCAATCTGGGAGTTTTCTTTGGCGGTTCTTTCTCCTCAGTAAGCCTTTAGTGAACCGCTGGTAGATATTTTAAATAAATAATAAATGCCCTTCTGGCACATGTGTAACTGTCTTTACACATTAGGCCCATCTGGCATGTATGAACACCTTTATTTTTAAATTAATATTTACAAAATGGGTAGTTTGCACAAATGTAACTTTGACAGAGAAAAATTGTGTTTTTCTCAGTCAACCTTTGACAACGGTATCTGTAAAGGTACTGAAACGTCAGGGAGGCTCAAATAATTAATATACGCGATATAATCCGTTTAAATTGTTTTATTTAAATGTGTGACAGTCGCGGAAACCGAAGAAAATATTATCTGTATAAACTACCTATACTAAATGCGATTATGTAGTAATACGTACATAATGTATATGTATACCACAGACCATAAGAATACTCCGTGATGTATACCTATACATAATTTATTGAACACTTAAAGGGGAAAAGCACAGAGCGGTAGGAGACATTATTATACTGAAATACAATTTTGGAATCAATAATGTTTCAACATTTTCACGAATAATGGAATCACACTACGTGTAACAATTAAACGTCAGAGTTGGGTTCACTTAAAATCCACCTACCTTTACTATGAAAAATTACAGTACAAAATTGGCCGCAAAATAAATGCATTGTCCTTTTCATAGCCAGTTTACATGCGTTTTATTAGAGTATTTCCGTAGCGCTGGTAATGTTAAAGCTCACGAACCCCATAAAAACTAATCCTTCCTTTCTGTTACTTTGTTGGCAGATGACATTGTAAAAAGTAATTGACGCACTCTAGCCGCGAAGCCTCTCGTTATAACAAGAGTAAGGGGCTGTTAAATAGTGAAATGCTCGATTATTGCAGTTGGACTCAGACTAGGTAGGGCAAGACCAAGGGCTTTTAAACCCGAGATTTTTGTATGGGCAGTCTATAATGTCGTGATTTCGATAAAATGTACGTGATTTTGTGTAAAAAAAGGCAAAAAGAAAATAAAGTTTATCATGATAATTTAATTTGTTTCTCATTCATTTTAATGTTGATGATATATTTGGGTAATATTTTCTGTATACCAGCAACATTGGGGACTTTCTAATGACGATGGGGAAAAATGTTATAAAAAGGGTAGTTCTTCTTTTGCGCGCCCTCTCTTGTGATCGAGACTCGGTGGTGAACAGAAGTAAATACATGTGTACTAGTACCAGGATCAGAATTTCATTTTAATTCAGAAGTGAGCATTATCCACAAAAGCCCACAGCGAAGCATGTAAGTTATAATCTTAAATATTTTTATCCTTTTGTTGAGATATTATTTTTCAATATCTTCGTTGAATTTCTAAGAATATCCATTTAAACGAATTTGTTTTTCCAATGTTCGACCAGAGTAGTGTTAATCATTGAATACCAATCACCGTAATTACCACCGTAAATTAAATAGGAAAGCATAATTTCGAAACGAGGGTATATGTATAAAGATGTTAAGTGGTATTTTAATTCAAGCAATTTCAATATATTGTTACTTAAATACTATACGACATTGATTTTTAAATCATCAATAGTGACAATTTTAAATTTTTGATTTGTTTTCAAGGTCTGCTAAAATTACACTTAATCCATAACCTATACACAACTATTACGATGACTAATCCACATAATGGCTTTATGGCTACGAACTATCGACATATTTTATGCATTTATGTATATGCACAAGTTCCTTTCTTTAAAATAACTTATTACGAAAGTATTAGGTGAACGACAATAAATTGTGCCGCGGAAAATGTTGGAGTGTATAAACAAAGAGTCATCGATAATATTTTATTTATTTTTTATACAAAAGAATAACTCGTATAGGTAACTTGATATGTATGTTTACTACGTTAGTTAAATGAACATTTTAAGCAAGAAAATTATTTTCTACATGGTTCTTTTATCATTCGGATTATGTGCCTACCCGCACAAAAATAATAATAATATATATATAAGAATAATGATGAAAGTTGTTCGTTCTGACTTTATTGTAAGTATGTGATGGGACATGGGACACTAATTGAAATCAAGTGTGAACCAGTACAATACTACTTTTGGGACGTTTTTTGTGTATATAATAAAGACGTGTCCTTTGCTTCCTTCGTAGAATCTAAGAAATAAATTATATGTGAGTCCAGATTGATTTTACTCAAAGTACGATATGAAATCAGGTGTATTTCTTAGCGACAGGCTATGTATGCCGATGCTGTTATGATTTATTTTACTTAGTATGAAATCAGGTGTATTTCTTAGCGGCGGGCTATGTATGCCGATGCTGTTATGATTTATTTTACTTAGTATGGAATCAGGTGTATTTCTTAGCTGCAGGCTATGTACGCCGATGCTATTGAGATTTATTTTACCTAGTATGGAATCAGGCGTATTTCTAGCTGCAGGCTATGTATGCCGATGCTATTGAGATTTATTTTACCTAGTATGGAATCAGGCGTATTTCTAGCTGCAGGCTATGTATGCCGATGCTATTGAGATTTATTTTACCTAGTATGGAATCAGGCGTATTTCTAGCTGCAGGCTATGTATGCCGATGCTATTGAGATTTATTTTACCTAGTAATACGAAACTATGTTTGTTTCTTAGCTGCAGGCTATGTATGCCGATGCTATCGAGATTTAATTTATCTAGTATGAAACCAAGTGTGTTTCTACACCATAAGCTATGTATGCTGATGGTTTTCGGATTGATTTCGGATTGATTTTACATATATCACAAAACTATGTATCGACTAGAGGCTTCGTATGCCCATATTGCCCGTGTTATTCAGGATGATCCTACATATAGTATGAAACCATATGGGCTGCTAAAATTATGTATGCCAATGTTATTATTATAGAATATATAGAGCAAAACTGAGTGCGTTTCTGCCACTAAGGGCTAAGTGTACCATGGTTGTGCAAATAGGCGATACCTATACTTTAATTAAACAGATGGCCTACATAGATGACGAAGTTAGCGTAAAGATAAATTTTAGCGTTGGAATATCATTCAAGTCGAGTTGTTCATGCTAATATAAACATATAGAAAACAGAAACGAAATTATCAGCTATTTCCGAGCAAACTTAATTGTTTTTATGTCAGATCTAATGTTGAGAACTCTATGCATTTTTATTCTCCTGTACGCTATGTAGTCAACAACGTTTCAATGATTTCTCTAAACTACACCCATTGGACTAATAACAAATAAGCAATTTGTGCTAGTGGAGTTACGATGACGAGGTTTTACACTATAAACAACTGCTACATTTATCACTCTATGATATGATATAGATTTTCATGAATTTTGCAACTTGCAACTAATTAGTTTGAGATAGTTATTTACCGTAGATTTATGGTTGTTACAGTGATTATCAAACAAAAATGGGGAAGGATAGAGATAAGGAAACTGAGGAGAACAGGGCTAAGAAAAAGACTAGAAAAAGAGTTAGACGAATATCCTCATCGTCTGAAGAAGATGCTGTACAACCACAACCAAAGCAAGCAAGATTGACGGAAGCCAGTTCAACTGATTGCATGTCCATTGCAGAAGTACTCAAGTTGATTAATTCAATGAAAGGAGATAGTAGACATGGGTCTCTTTTAGGCAGCAATCAAATGAACAATGTCGTTCCAGAATTTGACCCCAATAATAGAGCTCAAGACATAGAAGCCTGGATTAAGAAAGTGAACGAGTGCTCATCTATCTATGGTTGGGACGAAAAACAGACGATACATTTTTCTTTGCTAAAACTGGTAGGATTAGCAAAACGATGGTACGAGGGACTTCCAACAGTAGTGCATACTTGGAGCGAGTGGCAGGATATACTTAGGAAGGCTTTCCCGAGTGAAGAGAACTACGGACGTTTACTTCAGGAAATGTTAGCTCGAACCTCACGACCGAATGAGAGTCTTAGAGAGTATTTCTATGAAAAAATCGCGCTGATCAATAGGTGTGAGATTGTAGGCAAAAAGGCGGTTCATTGCGTTATCCACGGTATTAGTGACAGAACAACGCAGAATGGTGCACAAGCTTTAAATTGTCAAAATCCAGAAGACTTGCTAACCTTTCTCAATACGCAGAGGACATATGAGCGTGAGCGATTTAATAACGATAGTAGGGTCAGGGATAGAAGTACCACGATTAAGAATAGATATGATAGGCAGGGGTTTACAACTTCGGCACCGTCAACATCCAACGAGAGTGGAGTGACATGTTTTAATTGCCGCACTAAAGGACATTCTTTTAGTAGGTGTCCGAAGCCAATAATACATTGTCAAAAATGCAATAGGGTTGGACATAATAATGAGAACTGTAAATTGACTCCATTGAATGTGAAAGTAGAAAGCAAAGTTAGTTCTGTTGGCAACAGTGAATCCAAGGTGCTAAAGATCTGTACGCAAAATTTAGCGAATGATAAATACTATAAGCACATTACTGTTAACGGTACGGATAACATGGTCGCGTTCGTAGATTTCGGGAGCGAATGTAGCCTAATGCGGAGTACGGAAGCTCAGCGCTTGGCACTCGATAAAGACTTTAGCATGTTGCCCGTTATTAGGGGATTTGGCAATTCCACAATAACGCCGTTGTATAAGTCTAGTATAAATTTAAAACTTGATGATATAAATACCGACCTGGACGTGCTGATAGTTGGCGACGAATATATGCAGACCTCTTTACTTGTAGGTCAAGACTTCACCGAATTGCCATCTGTCTCAGTTGTAAAAGATAGTAACCGGTTGACATTTTATGCAAGTCCTGCGAACCCTAATGACGAGGTAGATAAATCTTTTAGCTTGTTGACGAAAGACGAAAATGTATTAGAGGGTACTACTGCGGTTGCGGTCTATACAGAAAATGAATCTTATTCCGGAGATGTTTACATAGAAGGATACAACTGTAGCGAGATAGGTAGGGAATATCATTTACATCAAGGAGTTTATCGAATCAAGGACGGAAGGGGCTTTGTAGTCGCGACAAATTTATCACACACACCTATAAAATTAGAACCGAATCTCCTTATAGCAAGATGCACATCGTTCGTCGAGAAAGAAGTTAAATATGTAAACAACATTGGCAAGAGTGACGTGACTCCCAAGCCCCTTGACAAGTCAGACATTAATGTCGGACAAGCAGTGGACGACGAACACTTGGATAGACTGTGCACACTTTTACAAACATACCGTGATTGTTTTGCATCGAATTTAAGCGAAATCGGTTGCACGTCGGATGTCGAAATGCAAATAGACTTGACAGATGAAAAACCTATCGTTTATCGTCCCTATCGATTATCTTTTGCAGAAAGAGAGCAAGTACGTGAAATAGTTGACGATCTATTGCAAAATGACATAATACAGGAGTCGACTTCGAATTTTGCTAGTCCTATCTTGATGGTCCGAAAGAAAAACGGGGAACAGAGACTGTGCGTAGATTTCAGAGCGCTGAACCAAAAAACCATTAAGGATAAATTCCCACTCCCACTGATAGAAGATCAACTTACAAACCTCAGTGGGAATTCATTCTTCACAACTTTGGATTTGGCCTCTGGCTACTATCAGGTACCTGTTGCGGAAAAGAGTCGCCACCTTACGGGGTTTGTCACGCCTGACGGGCATTATGAGTTCAAACGAATGCCGTTTGGGCTCGCTAATGCCCCAGCCGTGTTTCAACGGATGATCAACCGAATGCTTGGTGCAAAAAGATTTAATTCGGCATTGGCCTATCTAGACGATGTACTTATTCCTTCGACGACGATTGAAGAAGGATTTCATCGTCTAGAAGATGTCCTAAAGCTACTTAGACAATTTGGGCTCACGCTTAAATTATCAAAGTGCAAGTTCTTTGATACCAGCATTAATTACTTGGGCCACGAAATTTCTGCGGAAGGCATAAAACCAAGTGAATCTAAAACTCTAGCGGTTCAACAATTTCCCCAGCCACATAGTATACACGAAGTCCGGCAATTTCTTGGACTTGCCGGATATTTCAGAAAGTTCATTAAGGGATTCGGGGAAATTGCTAGACCACTTACAAACTTGCTTAAAAAGAATGTCCCCTGGCAGTGGTCTGACGAAGAGGAGACAGCATTTACAGCGCTGAAAGATATGTTGTCAAAACGGCCCATTTTAGCACTGTATGACCCAAAACTAGAGACAGAACTTCACACAGATGCTAGTTCTCGAGGGGTTGGAGGAATTCTTTTTCAATGGCAGAGTAACCCCAGAGTGTTGAAGCCAGTGGCATATTTCAGTCGGCAAACGACGCCAGAGGAAAGATTTCTACACTCTTATGAACTAGAAACCCTAGCAGTCGTTTGTTCGCTGAAAAAGTTCCGTGTCTATTTACTGGGTCTTAACTTCAAAGTTGTCACTGATTGTGGAGCATTGCGGACCACGTTAACAAAACGGGATCTGGTACCACGGATCGCCAGGTGGTGGCTCCACATCAGCGAGTTTTCCTTCGAAATTGAACATCGTCCTGGTAGCCGCATGGGTCATGTAGATGCGTTAAGCCGCAACACAACCCAAAGGGCGGATAGCTTTGACGGTTCTACAATGATGGTCTATAATATAAATAAAGGAGATTGGCTGCTGACTTTACAAATCGCTGATCCAGACATATCGCGGATCTATAAAATCCTGAAACCTGAAACCAATGACGAAGTAAAAGACATCAAAGATAACTATGTCATCAAAAACAACGCTGTTTACAGGAAGGTGAACAATGAATTACGTCTGGTAGTCCCACGAAATGCCAGGTGGCAAATATGCAGGTCTAACCACGACGAATTTGGACACCTAGGTTTTAGTAAGACAGTAGAAAAGATACAAAGCCAATTTTGGTTCCCGAAACTACGGCGCTTTGTAAAGAAGTATGTTGCAGCCTGCATAGACTGTGCTTACAGCAAAGATAATGCCGCAAGAACAAAATGCGGAGAGTTGTATCCTATAGAGAAGGTTACTCGTCCATTCCACACGCTACACATTGACCATCTCGGTCCATTCGTTCGAAGCCGAGATGGCAATTGCTATATTCTCACGATTGTGGATGGATTTACGAAGTACGTCTTCGTTAAATCCGTAAAAGATACTAAAACCAAAAGCACCATAAAAGTTTTGGATAGTATCTTCCAGGACTTCTATCTTCCTTATAGGATAATTTCTGATCGCGGAACTTCTTTTACGTCGGCCGCTTTTGAAAAGTTTTGTAAGGAACGAGCGATCAAACATGTGCTCAACGCGGTGGCTTGTCCAAGATCGAATGGGCAGGCAGAGAGATTCAACCAGACAATTCTGAATTCTTTGTCTGCCCAAAATTCTGGCAAGGATGAACGCGACTGGGACAAGTGTTTACCAAAGGTTCAAAGAGGTATAAACAACACAATAAATGCCACCACCCAAAAAACTGCTGCCGAGGCTATGTTTGGTGCGAGGCCGGGGGATGAAATGTCAAATAAGTTGAATGTGTATCAAAACCCCTCTAGTACAAATATTCAAGAATTGCATAACCAAATAAGTAACAATATTAAGCAAGCCCAGGAAAAACTCAAACAAAAACATGACTCTCAGCACGCGCCCGCTCATAAGTACCAGGTAGGAGATCTAGTGAAAATAAAGCGTAATAATTTTAATAACGACGGGCGCAGTACAAAACTAATGTCCAAATTTATTGGACCTCACAAAATAATACAAGCTTTAGGGAACGACAGATATAAAGTAGCTGATATACCTGGAAGTAAAAATCAAAACAAAAAGAAATACATTAGTGTTATTGCTGCAGATCGATTAAGACCGTGGATTCACATAAAAGCATTGGAAGTCGAAAGTTCTAGTGAATATGATAGTGATGATAACATTCCGTTGTCTACCCTGGCTATGAAAAAGCGTATGACACTAAAATAATGTTCGATTTAGTGCCGATTAAATTTACACTTACTCGTATAATTATATCTAGTGTCTTTTGATCGCGAATAAGTTGACTAAATATTTAGCGATAAGCGCTCAAAAAAACATATTCAGTCTTTGTTAATTTAACATTTAAATCCAATTAATCTTGTTAAAATCTATTTTGTGTTCTATTTAATAGTATTTGTTGTTAATGTGTACTATACGAAATATACGTAATTGGGTAGTTACTCTTACGAGCATTATCTGACGTTATTGCGTTTTGATTGGGATGTAACTACGTTCTTTAATTATTTATTAATTCGATTATATTGATATTGATTCGTAGTAACTATACTCTCAGTCTATTTAACGTCTTAGAGTGGTCTAAGAATGTCGTGATTATTATTTTTATATGTATTTTGTAGTGCACCAGGAGGTTGCACAAGTCGGATGGCCGAATGTCGTGATTTCGATAAAATGTACGTGATTTTGTGTAAAAAAAGGCAAAAAGAAAATAAAGTTTATCATGATAATTTAATTTGTTTCTCATTCATTTTAATGTTGATGATATATTTGGGTAATATTTTCTGTATACCAGCAACATTGGGGACTTTCTAATGACGATGGGGAAAAATGTTATAAAAAGGGTAGTTCTTCTTTTGCGCGCCCTCTCTTGTGATCGAGACTCGGTGGTGAACAGAAGTAAATACATGTGTACTAGTACCAGGATCAGAATTTCATTTTAATAATACCACTGACTGATATAAACTATTTTGATTTTGACTTGAGCGCAGCTTGATGAGATACAAATCTATATATATTTGCAATAATATTACCGTGATACGGGAGTGATAAGATCGACACATCAGCACATCACTTAAATGGCTAAATCAATGTCAAAGATTACCCTCTAGCTCACGTAATGCCGGATACTTGATAAATATAGAATTGGAATTAAATTTAAAGCACTGCTAGGTACTCTACTTTACAAATTACTTATTTTCCAAAACAAAAGGTGAATCATTAAGTCGATTTTTCTGGGGAAGTGAAGCCGGTCGAAAAGGATATACTTATTAAGTATCCTTTTATATTATACTAGCTACGTATATTATAAATATAAACCGTCCTCTTGAATCACTCTACCTATTATACAATTATTTATCTATTAAAAAAAAACGCATTAAAATCCGTTGCATCAGACAGACTGACAGCACGAAGCGACTTTGTTTTATACTATGTAGTGATATGGAGGGTTTGTAACGGTTTTACTTGCAATTCCCATAAAGACATTTGATGAACACTCAAAACCTGGATTGATTGACATCATTAAAAATAAAATCTGGCAAAAGCCTCGTCATAACAAGAATAAGTGGCGATAAACCGTGAAATGACGATTATTGCAGTTAAACTCTACAGGCGGGTTCATAATGTCGATCACCTGAACAATTGACTCAATTATACTTTATTAAGTAGTTATACCTACTGTGAATTTGCGATTACTCAGTCTGGCTTTAAAAATAAAACTCACTGTTTAGTGAGGTTAAACGGTTATAATTAGGGTGCAGAATTTACTAAATAAACTACACAGTTTATTAGTTGAATACAGCACAACAATAATTTGTGCCTAAAATAAGAATTAAAACAACAAAATGAGATAAGGGCAGCTGTTATTTTCCACTGGCCTTCGTACTCGTAATTAGTTTACAAAAATACCCAGTATAAGGTTATGTGCTGACGATAGCTCACCTACTACTAGCTTACTTAATTCATACCCCAAGTCCATTAACAGTGTAATTGTTGACTAGCTTAACAAAGTAATATACTAACATGGGTTAAAACCGTAGTCATTAATCAAAAAAGGACGTAGGTACGTCGTATACCTGAGTGTAATGAACTAACATGACAGGAATTAAAAGATATTTATCGACCTGCGAAAGGAACAAAGTAAGCTGTGCAGTAAGTAGGTACGTGTCCGTTTAAATGGAATACTCTTTGGCTGTCCTTGGTCCCATAATTAAATACGACAGACGGCCGCCGCCCCGCGGGACCAGTGTCGGATTAAAGTTTTGTTACGCGGAGAATTACCACTCGGTTTGGTTAACGGAAACTCCGCCGTGTAAGCGAGATTTATCGTCGGATAGTTCCGAATTACGACGTTTACGACCTTACGACCCATTCCTTTTAACGCGCGTCGCACTTTGTCGCAACACATTCCGTGCTAGGTGACATTTGGATCCGTCAATACGAGACGTTGTTTCCGAAATGATTCTGTTTGCATTGCAGAGTAGCATTTGTGGGGAGTAATAACGGCGCCACGTGTGCCGCAGACATATGTGTTATTTGCAAGTAAAATTGAGGTCCCAATCAGTCTGGCTCAGTTCGACAGGTGTCGAGGGCGCGCGACAGTTCTTGACGACTAATCATCGCGTCGCAAACACGCTCAAAGTTTTGACAAAGAACCTATATTTTGCATACTTAGTACGCCCCGCTTCGTATGTTCGCGGGTAATTTAAATTTCTGACGTTTTTCTCCCGCTACTCCCTATGGGTTCGGGCATAAATATTTTGCGTCGACATTTTTATGGCTGTTTTTAATTTGGCTAACATAAAATAAGAAGGTGGATTACAAACGGCGTTCCTAAGAAAACGCGGTTCGAGTAATCATGTTGACGCGGGTCAAATGAAGCTCAGATTTTTATTAGTAGGTAATGTTAATGAGGCAAATGGGGTGGTTTTACACATTAATTTCATATCTTTTGAATACGAATTGCTATTTGCCTTGGTGAATTAGCAGACATATATATCTTAAGGCACTTATCGTAGATGGATTTTTATTTGAATCAGAAGAGGTACGGTTGCAAAGGAATATGCAAACATCGCGCCGGACGGGTCCACTTGACAAAAAATATAAAATGGAAATTCTGAAAGGTCGCTACCGCTAGAAAGAGACGTCAAAGTGAATTGGAGAATTATTTGAATACTGCTTGTTTGGTACCGTCAACAGCGCAGGTAGCCAGTCTAATTTGAATGTTACAGAGACGTTTGTCCTCATTGTGAATTTAATAATTTGATATTTACTCTCGAGTAATGACATCTGAGCTCTTCAATGCTTTCAGACGACATTTAAATATTTATTTTATACGACAAGTACTTTATACGATATCGATTCGTACTTGGTACGAATTAAAATTCTATCTGTTTAATAGCCGTAATAGGTGGGTATAAAAGCGCTCTTTAAAGTAATTTGCTCATGATAAACTAAACGTCGTGAAATCAAAATGAGGCATATTGATAAGCACTACAGGGAATAGGGAATTTTCTTGTATAAGATCATTTATTCTACCGTAAGATTTCATATTAAGCATTTTAAGAGTAAAACGCATTTTTATTTCTGCGCAATAATATGTACATGAACCGAATCTAATGCAGTACCTATTTAATTATGACTGTTGCAATTACTAAATGTTAATACGGAACTTTCTACGTGTGAATGCCGCATTTTACAATAACATTTGCCCATTTACTAGAAGCCTGTACTATACTATATATAGTCCGTTGACGTGTCCGTCAATGGCGAAGCCTGTACATACATATGTAATAAGTAATAATGCATATTAACGAAAACTTCCCTTAACTCTGATAATAAACGTAATCGTATATATGACCTACGTTTCGAAGGAGGACAAGTCTCTTAATCTCCAATAGCAAATAATTGCAGCAGTTTCAAACTCTCATTTAAGTAGATAGCTCTGTCATTAAATTAGCTCTCGAACTTGAACCTAACCTAGCGGTATCTATTTTCATTTCCTCCGTAAAGAACCTACTGATTTTCAATACGTGCTCTTCGTTTCCGCTGCTACGTTATTAACGCACACATACGAGCGATGACGTCACGCGGGGGCGGCGCGGGGGCCCCCGCCCCTCAGGCTCAACAGTTGGTCCCGGCTCGATAGCTCAGCGCGTGCGTGAACGAGACGTCACATGGAGTTCATGTTAGCACCAACTCCTAATTCCTACTTTTTAACTCTTATTATGATGTGACGTCAGAGGAAAAGCGGTTTAGACAAGTTTCGTTTTTGTGGATAACTTTTGAAGCGCCGAATTATATTGGCATAGGTAATATTCCGACGAACTATCTTAACACAGACAGATGGATAGTTTGGCCAAACCATAGGAAAAAGTTAGGTACTTAGGGGTGATATATTTTTAATGTATTTTCTAATAATAGTAAATTCAGTTCCATGCGTTTTAGAATCGAATTTTATTTATAATTGTAAATCAAATATGAAACCAATCTGATAAAAATAGAAAAAATGCGGCTTGATCATATTTTGATGAAGGTTATGTAAATCATACAATTTAATTTTGAATAAATCGTTTACATTTGTGTTTAGCACTAATTTACACAAAGGTTAACTGGAAGAGATCCCTTAAAGGGATAAGTTCGCCTTTGTACATGTTTATTGTTTTAAAATGTATTTCTTGTTTTTGTTTACAATAAAGTGTTTACATACATACATACATAGGTACATGAAATATATAGATGATTGGCTAGTTGCAGATACTTGTAGTTGTAACTTAGTATTATGCAGCTCGGAGTTAGTCAGTACATGGACAGACTAGATAACATCCATAACTATAGCCTCGCACCCCTTTGCAGGCGCAGCACGCATCATTGCATAAACATTGAAAATCAATTCATATCTACCACTGCTACCGCTACAAAACTACCGGCGGAAAAAAATGGCACTCGCTTCAACAGCTGCGGCGGCGAAACATTTCCAATTTAATTAAGTACTTATAGACGGTTTGTAGACGAAATTCCGGTTTTAGGGACCCACATTGTAATAATATTCATTCAGAATCCATCTGCTATTCACGCTAAAGCTCACGGAATGAAACATAAATCCATTCGATCTATTAAAATTGAGCGCTCCATTTGTTTTATCGCCGATTCAATCAGTGAATTCATCTGCAGTTACTATGTCCGGCGTTTACGGTATCATACCGTAATAAATATAAATATTTAGATTCAATATTTACAGAATTATGTAGGGCTTGCGCTTGTTAATTTTTTTTTTTTTTTTATATTTCTTGGCTTGCGGGCCCGAAGGGCCCTTTGCACTGCTGGGACAGACGCGACCCGCCCTTGTGGACGGGTCGTTGCGCTTGTTAACAAACACGCGTCAGTTATAAAGCAAATAAAAATATTATCACGAGTATTGGAATGGCTCTGGGTTTTTTTTTCTTCAAAATTATCCGATTAGTATAAAACACTTTGAATACCCCTGAATTTGAAAATGTAAACGATTTAAGCTATTTACAAACAACTATTTCAATTACATTTTTATTTCCTAAGAGTTGGTGTAAAGTGCTCATGCACGAAAATCTAATAGATGTACAAAACCGATTTGATAACACAAATAGGAAATCGAATACAAACATTAACAGAATTAAGGGAAATAATTTGATTAATACGAAATAATGGGGGGAGAAATCGGGAGCACTCCTAATGGAATAGCAGAAATAATTAACTTAAGTCCGCACCTATCGCTCAGAGCTCAATTTCTTATCGCTCAATGTTAATTGTTGCTTTGGACCTATTGTTAAACTTTTGGAGTGAATAAGACCTCCGTAATTGTATTAAATCATAGCCCCTAGGGGATATTTCAAAAGGTTTGAGTATCATACCAATGTTAATAAACCGTCTTCATTTGAAAACGATTTATAAATGTGTCTGAGATAGGTTTATTTTTAAAGTTCATCCTAATTTTAGTTCCGAGATAACCTACATCAATATTTGTGAGTGTCATCGTTTGTTTGGTCAGATGTCGTTAATCTACGAAAGTGTTTAAAAGAGATTAATAGGGGTCATCAATTTATCGCTCGTAGCGTATTTAGAAGAAGGAAAAACATCGGTATTTAAGGGCGACAAAACAAATTGTCAGCGACAAAATACGGGCACCCTCCGTTTTCGCTTTCCCGTGAAATGGAGGTTCTACTCAGTCGAAGTACAGCTTTGGGTCAAGCGTGTTCCAAAAAAATCGTTTACCAGTGCTCGGGCGAATTTAAATATCGGTAGCGGCTCGGCCCGCGTCACTCCGGGATTAACATAATTCAACAAAAAAACACCCGCCCTTACGGCAAAAAAACAAAAACCGTTTTTTATCCGTGTGCGATGGACCCGACTCGCGGTCCACAATATTGGACAAGTTTTGTGGGCGAAATTTACGTAAGAATTCTTATAGGATGCCTTCTCGTGCGTGATAGATAGCACGGGTGGCAGGAATAATCGTCGCTCTTTTATTGGAAGTTTTATTAAACAACATAAATGTGCGTAGATATTATTCCCATCAGGGAAAAACTGTAGCGATTTGAATGCTTGTACTGTCAGATTTAATCACAAAAAAATAAGATAGAAAAAGCTTCCTTGGATGACTCAAAAGTCAAAGGACAAACGCGTCTCAATATTAAGATCAAATGCGACGGCGCACTACATCCTGAAAGTATTATCGCCTCACAAAACATTAGTCGGGGCATGTACCGTCGCGAGGGGCCAGGGTCCTTCACCTTCCTCCGGAGCCGAAATAAATCTAATTCTTCGGATGACAGATATCAGCAAGCCTTGTTTATTTATACTTTCACCCTGAACTATTCGAGGGTCGCACATGTGCGCCGCGACCGCTCATTGCACCAAAATAAACTACGCTCTAAGTCAATAAGCTACAGTAAGACGGGTCTTACAATAAACATTCCGCAAACCCGATGGAATTTTTAAGCCACGATGAATATTTGATTGACCATGATCATGAATAAAATGAAACATTTCGTTACAAATATCAGGGGCCGTAATGACTCCGCTCGACATTGAGAAAGAATCTCCTAAAAGAAAACAGCCAAAGAGAGGGCTCCCGAAATAAATGTGGTAATTTCATCTACAAAAATTTCCTCGTAACGCATACATTTAAATACATCAGCATAAGCTTTAAGTGTAACGTGCGTGTAGAGCCAGGAGGTTAACTGAACTGGACCTGGGAGGCTTGGGTTGTTGAGCGCATACACTCACCCAATATGATGATGTGGTTCAGAGTGCGAAAAGGGACGGCCTGAAAACCAGCGCTGCGCAGACGCCTGGCTGTCGCAGCACATGCTGAGTCCACTCCTTTTGTCACACGAAATAATTGGGGTGGCAATAAATGTTTCTTTCTTTCTTCTTTTTAAATCTGATATTAGTCGGGACAAGTCTACCGGCGGGACAAGCATATTTTTCGTAAGTGCGTTTGACCCGACTGACCTTAAAGCAATCCCGGTATACTGCTTCTGTTTTTTATTCTTATTAAAAGCTTAATGTAGACTCTTAGTTTTTAGAGGTAAGTAAAGATTAATTTCATGGGTTGTCCCGTACAAGGGATAAAGTAGCACTTAACAAACAAAAAATGGTTAGTCCCTTTTTACCAAAAAAGCGAGGTCTATTTAAGACTCGCCGAGAACGGGGCGCGACGAATCTAACAAGCTCCAGAATTGTGACAGGCCTGACAGCTGACATATTCCCGTCATTAATCAAGCGGGCGGGCGACGCCATATTTTGATTCGTGTCGAAGCTGCCGAACCTCGGAGAGGACACGTGCCGGCACACATATGAGTGCTTTTTCAACACGTTTTTTCACCATATTAATATTTAAATCTATGTAGATTGCGGATCGCTCAAAGAGTTGGCGAGTCTAATTTACGGCGCGCAAATTTCTTGATGAAAGGCAGAAAAAAGGGACATGTTTTCAAACTTATACTCAACAAATATTTAATCTTAGCCAAGGCCGGGAATGTATACAGTTAAAACATGGCTACTGTATATTTATTAAAACCGAAGGGCTGAAGACACGGCTCAAAGGAACAACAGTATTAAATTAAATAAACATTTCATTAATGAAAGCTATCACATGGCTATAAAGATATAATAAGATAGCGTGTATACTTGGCTTCTTTAATAATACGTTTTGTTTTTATAAAAAACAAACTGAGTTGAGCGGCAGATTGGTACTATTGATTATCTAGAGATTAGAGGTATACGCGATTTCCCTAGTTCTAATTGTATTATGCATTAAGTAATGGGTCTTTCAATAAGTGCTTATACGAGTATCTATTAGACTATTTAAATAGCAAACTTGCATTCACATAACTATAAACTAACGTCACTTATGCAACTTTTCTACCTTCGTATTAGAATGGCCGTGTAAATTTAAATTGTCTTATTAAGCTCTACTTACAAGGAAGGATCAAAATTGGATGCTTCTAGCTAAAACCACTGGTTCACTCGACGTAGACGTACACAATTTATTTTATGTTTGTGTGTATCTATGTAAGTAGGTATGTATCTATATGTCTATGGAACAAAACTGAAGGTTAATGACTTCGCATAGATAAAATAGTGTTCATCGTCTAGTTAACAATATGATAATATGAACCAGGAAATCGCGCATTGAACGTATGGTTGCAAAAGTGAGCAATCACAGCAGTCTGTTTATTATTCTGCGGGGCGCATACGTCGAGGAACTACAGGACGCTCGCCCGATTCGGCTACGCTGTATCGGGTAAAAACGGAACTTGACGATTTATGTTCATTCATTATTAATTAGCTTTATGTGAAAGGAAACTTGCGTACGGGGGCTATTTGCTATATCGATCTAATCCATGCATTATGCATCATGAGACACCGCTGTCTGCTGTGCAAAACGTATCACTTCCTATAATCTACACCTACTTAAATACGGCTACAATATTCATGGGAAAATAAATCATCTCTGTTTTTAAAATGGAGTAGGTATACTTTTCTTCCTACGTGCCGAAGTGCGCAATAAACATTTCGCAGCAATAGACAACGTATACATCTCGGCACCTAGACGCAGAATTACACGGCGCATAAAAAAAACAACGTAAGGAGGAAACAAATCGCATAAGCGGAATTCTTTTTCAGAATCGAGAGTAAAAAAGAGTTCAGCATCGAAGGCGACCATGAGATAAATCCCGAAGGAGAGGCGTTGTAATAAAACACGTACGACGCGGCCCGCTACATTTTATTTCAAAAAGCGATAAGGGCGCGAACGCTGAGAAATTCCTTTTACGAGATTCTTGTGGAGGGGGTGGAATAGGTGGTAGACTGTTTGGAGAACACGCTCGGCGACATCTGGTTTGTGTTGGCGGCGCCTCGTGAACCGACCACCTAATCTACGCCACACAGACTGCATTGTCCGACCGCTATCGTTAACGCCATTGAATTCAACCTACCACAAAATAGAATAAAGCTGACTGTAAAATCAGAACATTTCCTGATAGTGGTAAGTTATACTCAGAATATAGGTAGACACTTCAATTTAAAGTGAGAAGTTTAATTTGTTGCTATAGCTTTATGTTTGTAAATACGGTTCGTCTCAGGCCCAGTGGGGATTAGTTTCTAAGTGCATTTAGCGTCGGAGGTGAACAATGTGGTTTATTGGTCGCCGTTGCCAGAGGCACTCGACTCGGTATAAAGGAGGGCAATATCGCTTGTTGTCTCGTTGCCCCGCTCGTTTCTCGGCTCGCCTTTTCTGAAATTTTGTTTATGCAACAAACACATTTTCAATCTAATCTTATTTTGTCAAATAAATTCCGAGGCAGAGTTTGTGTACCGTAAAATATTATGAACCCATCGGGTAATTTACATGAAAATTGTGTGGATAATTTTATAAAAGTCCATTCTGAAATAAAAATACTCCGTATATTCAGGCAATATTATTTTCCGTCGTCAAAACGACAATCCCTCAGGATCACGATTACGAAAAAGGGCTCTCCCTAAGCTGTCTAAAACCAGTTCACACATTTGATTTATCGAGCGGGATAACTCACAAAGCCCTCGCGGGCCGCTACTACTCGAGCACGCTTTATTTGCACTGAGTATCAAACTTGTACATTAATTAGTTTCATGCAAATCATGATCCGATCCGGTGGCACTGCTTGCGGTCGAGAAAAGCATTAATCACGTAATATTGTTTATGTAATGCATAACGAGCAAGAGCGGTCGGGGTGCAGAAATTGATGGAGTGCCGTCGACGCGCCAACTTCTCGGTTAATTATCTAGGCTTGGTGTTGAGGCTGCCAGGCCAGCGACCGCGCGCTTTAGCGAACACACAGACACCTATCTACGCCATCGATCGCAACAACACTGGTTTCTATAATCTAAAATAAATGCGACTCATAGTCACTTTAGCTGTTCCAAGTTTCACGGCTGAGCTGACATCCGTATGCGCTACGAACGAAATAAATGAATGCGAGCATCAGAGCTGAGCTTGCACCGCGTATGCGATTCCCCCGCGTCTTTTATTCTCATCGTGATTAAAAACTGTGTACAAGAAAGTTCCTTTTAGTACTTGGTTCTTATTCAGGCAACCAAAAATACTACGGATAAGCAAGCGATGAGAAATAGTTCAATATTTTGGGCATTAAGTATTTTCTTTACAGAAAATAGGAAAGCGCGTTGCATATTTTCAGTTGGTAAGGTTTCGCTTGCAGTTGCAGTTCTTAAGCGGCTTTCTAAGCGGCAATCCAGGATCTAACTATAGCGTAAAGGCCTTTTGAAGAGTGGGTATTTCAGCTACAGACGACGGTCTACGCTTTAGCGCCAGGATCAAAAAGAATTTCAACTTCTTATGTTTGAAATACAAGTTGCAGATTTGAAAATAGAAACGGCTTTAAAGGAATATAGTGTTCTATTTTTGGGATTGCTCGCTGTCTTAAGTTGCCGAGTTGATTAAAGCTTACGTTTACAAGACTGTCTGTGAATGTTACTATTCTTGACTGTATCTTGATATTTTTTCCTCCTTATTTCGCTTACCGCATCTTCAGATAAATTGAACCTACGATTGCAGAAGGTAGTTCGTATAAGTCAGCTAAAGTGCAATATACACACACTCTGAATACACTCAACTAAATTAGTCCTGTGATTGAGTTTGTCTCCTCTCAGTTGGAGTTTGAAATAAATACATTACATTACATTACATTAGGAATACAATAAAAAAAATACTCTTCAGAATATGTATTATGAATCATCAGAAAATGCACAGCCGGTTATTTTATCGTAGAAAAAACCGATTATAACCGATTATATCTGCAGTAAAATAACCGGTTTTGCATTCGCTCTTATGTTAAGATCAAGAGCAGTATAAAAATCTCTCTCTAATTAAAATATAGGTACCTACCTATTATTTTTGGAAGTTTCTATCAAAGTAGTTCCGCGTTTTCGTTAAGTCACGTCAGATCCTACCATTATGGTTGTTTCGCACGGGTTTGAAAGGAATGGAGAATGGGTGGAATTGTTCAAAAATCTTGAAGTTTTGTTTAGGTAGGTGCACGGCAGCACCTCTGCCAAGTCGAAAACGCAGTGTGAAAATTCTCGCAGAATCAAAATCTACACGTATCTTAAACATGATTTTAAAAATGTGCATGGGAAGGAGTGTGGTAAATTAATTAATTATAATTATTTTTTCAAGTCCGGTAATCGTTACCAAAACCTCGATCACAACTGTGACACGCAACTGTTTGTCGAGCGAGAAATATTGTCTGTCTCTCTCCTTTCTATAGCGTTCATCAAAAACGGGTTATATTAGGGTGAAGCCAGATGAGCGTAATTTGAGTCGCGTAATTTCGGTCGCGCCATACATCATGTCACGTGATTACGTCACACTAAGCATAGCGCGAACGCGACTCATATTACGCTCGTATGGCTTCACCCGCGCCGCCCGACAAGTGAAGTCGCAGCGCCGCTCACGAGGAGATATCTAAGTAGGTACTGGTGTGATTTTGAAGGGTTACCTGGTGCGTGTAAGGGCCCGGCTGCGCGTACGGCTGCTGGGGCGGCGGATACCGGCACGGCTGCGGGTACGCGGCGGCCCACTGCTGCGCCCCGCGGAACTGCGCGCCCGCGCTCGCCATGCGCGTAGCGCACGAGCCCGCCGCGCCTGCGCCCGCGACCGTCACCGCGCCGCCACAGCCGACCGCCGAGCGACAACCGCCGGTGCTCTGGAATAGACAAAAACAATATTTTAGGACCAGTTACAGATGTCTGTAGGACCTATGTTAACCTAAATTCTACATGATCGAGTCGTACTCGACATGTTTTATTTAGTTTAATCCTAATTTTAATTAATAGCACACAAACTGTCGAAACATTTTCCGACACCACGAATCGTTTTGTCTGAAATGGGTCTTGGCCATGAGTGGTAGTCTTAATATGTATGAGCTTTGCGTTTGCAGTACTTTCCTAGTCAATATTAGGATGGCTTGACTTGGTACACACACACACTTGGGCACTTAGCCTCTTATTTATTTATTTATCGTATGGCATGTATAAAGTCACTGGATTACATATAAAAACAATTTATAGTATTTATTTATATTATATATTATTTACTGGCTGCTGCACCGTCGCCACCGTGACCTCGCAGCCCTCACTGGATTTGTCACATATTTAACTTAGCCTCTGATCGGCCAACTCGATATTTTATTCTGCTCTGAGGTCTTCATTACCTAGCAGTTGAATACAAGTTAAAGTCTTAATTTATAATTTGGGCTTAGCTCTGCTAAAATGCAGCACGAATTAGCCTGGTCTTAAGAGGCAACGTGTTTCAACATTAATTGAGCTTTATGTTTGCAAACAGTGTTCTTGTGTCCGATAAACAACCGATAAACCTTTATTTTGGAACTAAATGGTTTTGACTTCCCGTACACCGTACAGATCCTTAAGTAAGTTAAATTGACGATTTTCTTCTAGTTTTGACAAGTAGCTGTTTCGTATCAGTTTTTTGTGAATCCTGAATAGGCAGGTTTTAAAAACTGTGTTCCTCTTCTCCGGAAAGAGAGAAAAAGAGAAGGTTTGTTGAAGTCGGTGGTTTCCGATTCCATGGCGTGCTGAGAACGACCTAACATTTCATGCAGTGCGCTCCACCCAACTGCAATATGCAAGATCAATTAGAAGCTACCGCCAGCTGGTGGCAACCATACGAGTTGGATTGGATAAATACGCTTCAATTTAGTAAAATGGGTACAATCCACTACATGGCTCCACGAGAAATAGAAGCTAAGAGGGAGGTTTAAACTGCAGACATAGAGTCGAAAAGATTGGGAATATCGACGGAGCCATGCAAATATAAGTAATAGATACGTATTGCTACATTTGGTACAATATGGAGGAATTTGTCGAGACATAAATATAGTTCTCTGCCAAGTATACTGTACATAATAACGCTCATTTTAATAATGGCCCTATCATCACACTGTTATTATGTCTGACGCGTAATTTATGGATTACTAAGGTGTATTAACACAATAACTTCATCACGAGTAAAGGTTAGTGGAGGTCCTCTCAGGCGTTTAAGACAAATTAAACGTTCGCTTCGTTCACACGGAGCGGCAACTTTCACTGAAGTGCTCATTTATTTAGTTAACATACGCCGCGAATGATAGGGGCCTCTTGCCTCCGAGCGGTATCAAATTGCAAGTAAAGGTTAACTGGAAGAAATCCCTTACAGGGATAAGTTCGCCTTTGTACATATCATTAGTTTAATGTCCTTATAATTATATTTTAATGTACAATAAAGAGTTTACATACATACATACATACAAGTCGATGTCCTGTGCACCGTAAAGTAAACAGTTTCGTACTTGACGCACTCTCTCTACTAAATACATATATGACTATACTGACGTCTATAAGCAGGCCGCAAAAACTCCCTACATGTAAACCCTTGGAGTAATATTTGAAAGGTCTAGTGGACGAAAAACTCGACCGTCGATTGTAGTTAATAATAATAAAAAAACTAAAAGTGTCAAGTTGTTCTCGTACTCAATCGAGACAACTCTGAAGTCAGAGTCAGATCAGATAGTCAGACGAGTTAGAAATCGACCACTAAAGCGCAATATGTGAGAATTCATGATCTAGAAATACGAGCGAAAGTCATCATAATGGTAACAAGGTATGCACGTCACTGACAGATGTGAAGCAACATGCGATTACCCTTAAAAGTACACATGATTTTGATTTACTGTAGTCAGGAACAACATATCTCGGCATCTCGTAGTACGCCTAGTTGCATCACATCTTTGACGCAGACATATTACTGTAAAGTGCCGAGAGCCGTGACTAAGCGTCTCTGCACTTTCGCAAACGCCTAGCCTGTACCTAACGTAAATAAGTACTACATTAGACCTGTATCTACTTATTGACGTCTCTAATGTGTGGTTTCTATTTACTACAATCAACTCCGGTACACGGCAAGCCGGGAATGCTATTCGTTTAAAATGTTTCTACGTATATACTCGCATGTTTTATCATAATATTTGAGATTTTGCTCGAAGCTTGTTTAACGTCAATATGAATATTTGCTCTCCGTCTTTAGAGGGGTGCAAATAAGAGGGAGGAAGGCGGTAGTTGGCAAGCAAACCATTCGGCCATGGCTTTTAGGCAGACACAGGCCGATGGGTTATGAAATTCTTCTAGAGTAGGTACTTATTGTCATTCTGTGCGCGCGGCCGACGAAAATGAGATTTATAGCGGCAATAACAATGTATAATTTCACCCGGCGACCCCCATCATCGGACTTAATTATTTGAGTCACGGAATTCGAAAAACCGACTAGGAAAGCCTAAGGGATCAGAGCTTTGTTGTCGTTTTTCTCAACGCAGTGTCCATTATTCTTTTATAACCACTTATTTTTTGCTAGAGTAAAAAATAGGTGAGTAGGTATGTGTGTAAAGCGATAAGCTGGCAATCCGCTTAGAGGGTGTGTGGCACTATTCCGCACCGACTTATGGTAAAATGTAAATTCTTAACGAACTGGTGTCTTATAGCCAGCTAATTCAAGGGTGTCCTTCAAGGTTGAGGTGCTTACGCATTTACTTTTCGGACTGTAGTACCTAGATCTTTATCATGACCTGCTTTGTGCTTCCTCGGTATAGAAATATTCTTCAGCATATTGTTAAAACTTTCATATATTGTTGTAGTAGAAAAAGTAATTTTACAATAACACCCTGTGAAACTTGTTTTGTTCACTTAGTTCACAAAGGGTTCGTAAAAGTTATTAAGCTAATGTTTAAAATAGATGGCAGTAAAACTTTTATGGCTCATTTAATAGTTTCCCAAGATTTGACGATAACTTCATTTTAACTATCCCTCTTAAATAGAAGTTTAGTGTTTTAGCTATATTATCCATAGGGGCGAAAGAGTTGTTTTCCGAACCCGTCCTCTTCTTCAATTCGCGTGGCATCTGTCATTGTGATGATAAAAGTTGAGTTATGGTCCTATTGACGCTATCCCGTATGACGCGTATCGAGAAGGGTTTTATTTGGACAGTTCTTCGTACATTTGAACTGTCACCCCAATTACGTTTTATATCTGTCAAATCGACGACAAAGGGTCAAGTTTTGTTAAGAATAGGCACCCAATTCTTTGAGGCATCGAAAACTATCTCAAGTACGAGGTTCCGTAGAGAATTCTAAGTTCATACAGACTAATAAAACAGATATAGATCTCGTAATATTAAAAGTACTGCCAGCTAATTGTGTACAGTGCAATTCTTTTCAGTCTAGGCTAGCCAAAGGATATACATGTGTCTTATGATTATGAAAGGATACCACGGACGTTAAAGCACGTTGAATACTAGTAACCCCGCAGTAAGCAGATCGTTTTCTAACTTTTTACCAGTTAATTGCAGCTTTTGACTTAGACAAACAAGCTTATTTTAGTTCAATCAACTCTAAAACTCACCAGTAAAGTAATATGCTAAAAACTTAGTCAATCAGTGCCAAAAGCGCTGATTTTACCATTAACGACGGCGTTACGCGGCACACGAACACCACACTCGCCCATGAACCGATCACACTTGTCCGTTAATTTTATCACTATTGTTAAGCTCAGTGACCGCTATATATAACAGATGATTCGCGTCTAATAATATCCGAAAACCGAGACCAAACGTATTTCAGTCAGACTACGCTGTGGGCTGAGTGGGATCAGTGGCGACGGCGGGACGAGACGTCGCGGCCACGCCGGCTTATTGCCTCCCTCCACCCTTTGGACCTAAGCCCTCAATTATACGTAAACGGAACAGCTATTCTGGAATTAGAATATGAGCGACGTCGAACTCTTTATTCGATTTCAGGAATCGCTCCATGAACTTCTGCCAAGTTGGATTCTAGTGATCTTTAAAAATGGTCAAGTCTCCCCAGGAGTGTCAGCACTTCGTGTCTTTACTACTGAAAAAATTGTCCGACGTAACAGAATGTTTTGTTGTTGTTCTGTACCACGTTTTAGTAAGTAACTTTTTTCGGACGACAAGAGGGGTTCCTGCCTATAAAGCAAATTTCAAGGTTTTTTATATTTTCATCCATTCCCCGTTGTGTGTAGAAAGTTTTAATCCGGAATCAACCGATCATAAAATTTTCATAGTTTTAGAGATACCTTTATCATTAGGGTTCCGTAGCCCGATTAGAAAATTAGAAATGCTTATAGATCTCATTTGTCTGGCCATCCAAATTTTTAAACTCTCCAATGCAGTTTAAAAAGACTTACGTCATTTCAAATCAAATAAGGACTGGCGACGTCGCGACGCGACGGTTAGGCCATCGCTTTCTGCCTCCCGCCCTTTGGACCTAAGCCCTGAAATTATACCTAGTCGTAAGAGCTATTCCGCAAATGGATCTTGTCATTCGACGGGCTTTGTTTACAATTTCTTGAGAGATATTCAAATAACTTTTCATAATGGTGAAGTTTGTCGTTCAGTCAGCGATAGAACAAATTATAGGTCGCTTACTGTACTGGATACCAATCGCAATGTATATCATGGAGGGATTTTAAGGACAAAACAATGATTGCCGTTTTCTTTTAAATCAGGTACCCACTAATTTAACTTAACACAATCACTAGATTGAGTGATTGTGTTAAGTTAAATTAGTGGGACAAATTTATGCCTGTAGAAAACCGTTAGTACGAGTTTAAACTTAAGTTTATTTACGTAGTCAAAGTTTAAAGTTCTTCAGTTAATTGTTCTACACCACAGAGCTTGACAAATAGTTAACAGCATAACTATTCACAAACACACAAAGTTATAGTCTATTCAAAGTTGTATCGAAGTGAATTCAGCTGAAGGAGACTCTGCACATGCAACCTACAATGTGACCACGAATCAAACTCCAGCTCGATCCCTGCCCGAGTACCCGGCTCACAATGTGGCGTGCCTTACTTAGTTAAAGTTGGTAACATCTTTAAAGTCTACTTCACTCGACACTCTCTCGAGCTAGGTAACATCTACACACCGAGAGAGCTTAGTCTAAAGTCATGGTACGTAGAACTTCCGCATAATGTTGAGTGCGCTATTTGAGAACATAACAATATAGCATTCTACTTCTTTATCGCAAAACGTTCGATCGATGTTCGGGTTAAATCCAAACAGTCATTTCCCAGTGTTCTTGTGTACAGACGAAAGTAAATTTAATGTTGTCACTTTAAACGCTAGCCAATAAGAGGCAATAAAAGCGTTCCCATTCCCCGGGGCACGGCTCCTCGAGATATAGTAAGAGCAACTGTGCTTGAATAAAGTGAAGATTTAAGAAGCGGTTGCCACGTATTTTACACTTGCGTGCTTTTACTTTACCCCGAGTGGCTTGTTCTCGACCTTTTATTATGGCCCGCTCCACGCTTTGAACCGCGTCGGCGTCGCATCGATTAGGGAAGACAAACACATAAATTGATCTTGCGCTTATTGCTGTGTTAAATTGTGTGCACTTAAATGAATACTAAATACCGAGCAAACTGTTATTAACTTAAGTATTCCCTAACATAATTTACTAATGGGCAATAATAGCTAAACTATAAATAGTCACCAATTAAATGAATCGAGATAAAACTGGAAGGGAATTGCTACGATTTAATTATTTATCTCTGTTTGTCGAACAAGTTAAAAGCGGGCAGTAGTATCGGCCGGTATCTATAACAATGGCAGTTAATTAAACAACATTTCTTAAGTCTTCTCGGGCTGGTCTATGATTTGGTACGAGCAATCAGCCGGCAGCCGACAAAAGATATCCCTGTAATTTAAGAAGTCGTTGTTTGTAATGAAAGCGAGTGAAAACCGGAGCGGAGGCGACGGCAGACGAGGTCAATCCTTCGAGCGGCTCCAAATTAGAACCAGGCGCAGACGTTTCCACTAGTCTCAGGCACATCTTTAGCCTGTCGCCCCCTGCCATCGCCACCCCCTTCGTCTGATTGCCGACAGCTCATAGTCGACCGCAAACAATACTGCGACAGGCTTAGCTGTCTAATCGGAATGCCGAATACCGCGCCCGGATTGTTATTCTGTCAAACGATGTAAGTAATTTGTGCCGTGTAATCTGTGTCAGCTATGCTCATCGCAAATAATCGATGTAAACTTAGCTAATATATAATAACGGACGACTCGCTGTCAAACCAAGTTGAGTCATAGTCATAGCTTAAATAGTTAATACAATTTATTTACATTGTAAATTCTCAACCATTGTTCGTATTGCCATTTAATTTAGGTTTATAAAAGATTCGATGGATTAGGTATACTGGTATAAGGTTTATCAATTCAGGGTTTGATTTATTCAATAGTAAAGTAAAGCATTCGCAACCTTTTTGGACAATCCCTTTCAAGAAAATCGACGGGATAACGTGGCGGCGATAAATAAATTACGTACATTTATTGTAAACAGGCCTAAGATTCTTCAGGTCTACGATCAATTTATCACAGATGTGAAGATCATTTATTTTATCCTTTGATTCTTTTCTGAACGTTCCGTACCGAGGTTGGCCGAGCCATAGGGACGGGAGGGAAAACTTTCAGACACCATGCGGTAAATTACAACGCATTCATCTCTATTTGCTGCTACAGTCACACGGGTCCGTATGAATACTGCACTGTACAGTTATGCGTGCTTTTACGACTCGCGTAGAATGTTGTCCTTCGTGTACGTATTTTGCATTCAAACTATGGCCAGTCAAGGCCTCGGCCCGAGGCCGTTACAGCTATGCACATTTCTTCTTTGGCCATGACATGATGTCATTCGATCCGTAACGTTGACGCAGTTGGCTCATGCCGGCAACACGATCCGGAATACCGATCCGCGCGTATCATGAGCGGGAAGCGATGCGCACTTCTTTTTACGAAATTGCCTACTTTTTTCTCCGAGTATTGTACGGGATGAGTTCGTGAAATGCACAGCGTGCCGTGACTGCATCATTACGTGTACATAACGCCGCTAGAACATAGGGGATATTATTCAGCAGTTTTTGTGGCCGCCGGCACATTTGTATGCGATTCGCTTCGGCGCCGCGACCCGCGACGGGTGCCCGCGAGATTAGCGGCCACCGCAGTAAATGCCTGTGATTAAACAGAAACTGTTTGGTGGACGGATTTATTTTGTGGACTAGCATCACATACTCGTAGATCGGGTTCAGCGGGAGATTCTGTTCTTGTGAACGACACTCGCACGCTCGCAGTCAGAGGCCTGTTTAGCTTACTACAAGAGTTGGCTTATGCTTAAGTGTTTTAGCATTATCGTGGATGCACTCACACAGGCGCGTGTAGGTATGTGTGTCATCTCGAGTGTGGCGGCGAGGAATGCGGCCGCGTCCTTCGCCGTACTCGGTTCATTTGCCGACAGGCGCGCAGCGGTTCTTATCCAGGCAAATTTATTGCTTCCCAATTATTGCTTAGATATTGCCAATTATTTGCGTTTATAGCCCGGAGACAGCGTTTGGCAGTATTGGTTAAAATGCCGTTTGAAACTTGAGTGGGTGCGCCGTGTATCGGCGAGATTGTTAACTTGTAATAGAGATAGGTAATTAGGTAGAATCTTAACCTTTAACCATATAGCGCGTTGAAAACTACTTTCAAAGTAAATCACGAAAACACAAAAATACATAGGTACATAATAAGTTAAGATCAAACAACACAATATTCTATTATATTTTCAGTATTGTTCAATGTTGTAGATTGCTATTCCATGACCATAACTATGCAAGTAACGATGCTTTTATATGATAATAACTTGCAAGTCTCCCCTTAGATGTTTTAATATGCATGCCTAGCGTATATGCAAGCAATTAATGTCTGAATGCGCTATATAACTATATGAGTTTTAGAATTAATGGTATCTTTAAGACAATGATTCGCATAAAAAGGTCCTAGTCCATACCCGATTGCGGCAGCAAAAAAAGGGTATCATGTAGGCAGGCCATTAACCCAGGCTATATTTCAGAAGCAGACACGAGTTTTTCTAGTGAAGATAATAAAGTGATGTAACGCAAACAGTGTCGTCAAAACTGCGAATTAACCGCCACGCTGCAGCGGTGGATAAAGTCATTTAATGGACTTTGTTTTTGTTTCATGATACCAAGAAAACAAGTTTCCCGCGAAAAAATAACGAATATTGGTTTGCGATGTGTCTGTCTTAGAAATAAAATGAAATAAAGAACTCTTTTATGAAGTTTATCAAATTCTAATAATCAATAACGCACTTCATTGTCCCCTCTTATTATCCAAGCACAATGGTTGCCATTATTTTTTATCGATCGGCGCACAAGACATGTATTAAGTATAAGTTCATTAATTTTATGACGGTGAACTTTGCAATCTCATGCAGGGAATATGAGACGGGCGACGGTTCTCCACCGCAGAGTACGTTGCCGCGCCTGCTTCAAATTTATGGCGTTCTCGTGTGCAGAATGCAGTAATGGTCACCGTACATCGCCAAACTATCGCAAGAATGCCCGTTTATATGAATATTACAAATTCGCTCCGGTTTATTGCAAAGTGTTTGTTAGGGGATATTAAGTTTATTTTGTGTTAGCTTCATTAATCACGTACGAAAGCGTGGAAATATTCATAATCTTTAAATAGCTACGGATTATTTATTATCCAGCAACCTATAAAATAACGAGGTTTATATAAGACATTTTTATGACAATGAAACCTTATCTAATTCGGTAAATCTATACAGATATTATGATACGAACGAAACGGATAACCGTGGAGGCAATAAGGACCCTTTGGACGGAATATGATCTTAGGAAAATGGGGCGCGGCGACGAAATGAAAGAACCTAACCGACTATGTTATCAACAAGGATATTTTGTAGAGTACATATTGGTGATGCTTTGGGTGAGTCCATTACTATTATTAGTAAGAGGACAAGTCGAAAATCCTTAGAAAAAGATGAGTAATATAAACAAATCGTACCTAATGTTGTTGCATACGGTACGATAATGAGACCCACGCCACAGCTTTATCGGTTATGTCTCAGTCCCACAATGGAATAAATAACTTGACGATTGTAAAAACGGATACGTTATCATTAATGACTAACTTGTTATACAGAAATGAACTCGTAACTCGTGCATTTGCATTCGTGACGTCACAATGCGCCTTACGTTGAACAAAACATGCTATCTACTTGTGGTAGAAATGAACATACTCCCATTCACTGCGGAAAGGAAAAATATCTGTGGAGAATGTACTAACTTACTACCTTTTTCTTGTGAGCGATCACATAATGCTCTTTGTAGGAACCATGTGCACCCAACGTGATTCATCGTCTCGGCCATTAGTCAGTGTTTATGAAATTAATTTTATGTGTTTTAAAGCTTCGTAAACACCCATTTCAAGAAGGTGACGAGATCAGTACTGCTTTTCTTGGGAATTTAGTATGCGGTTAGTTATTATAGTTAGGTACATTAAAAATGTCAAATCTGTCTGCTGTTTGTTTAGGCATATACATGACACGTCCTATTTAACATTAATCAGGGAAACAAAATGCTTATTATGTTCACATACCTACTGAATATGACATACACTGTAAGCAATGTCGCCGTTCATTGCGTGAGCAATAAATTACCAATCGTCAATAGAAACCATTAAAATTTCGCCCGCCTGCAGAACGCATGTCGTGCGTGCAACTAAAGGAAAATTAATCGTCCCGCATCATTCAATCGGAAACATTTGACAGCACAAAACAAACCTCAACAGATGGTCATTAAAATTATCCAAAAGTTTCAAAAGGCGCGCAAAAAATGTCCCTCGATAAGGAAGCGTAATCCCCGCTAGTTCGGATTATTGCCAAACTAAATGCGGCACAATAGATAAGAGCGCAGAGTGGCACAATGAACGGAATAACAATGCTTAAGTGTAGGGCGATTGTGACAGTAGTTATCGATTTCTAATCATACTAACGCCCCCGCCTCGTGGTGTATGTACTGGGGTCTCTCGAATTACCACGGATGTCGAGCGTGCAACAGACTTACCTACGACCTCGCTTGTATACGAAAGTGAGTGAGAAAAAGAAACCCTTTATGGGGTGAGCGGTTATCGCATTATGATGTGTCAGTTATTGCTCAATACCGGGAAACGAATGTTTATTCTGTTTCAGAAATCGTGCATTTTTCCTGGCATGGATCTTAACAGGGAACTCTTCAAATCTTATTTTTTCTTAATTTTTCTAGAACGTCAAACCAACGCTGGTCATAAACGCAACGGTTAGGTAAGTTAAAACAAGAAAAAAACATCAAGCTTAATAAAAAAAAAAAATCTATCGCCAAATACCATTAGTCCAACTGAATGGATATTATCAAAAGAGCTTCAATCGCGCGGATTTAGGGATATGAAATAAATATCCGAGCAACAAATTGTTATCATGCACTGAACTTAAAATTTATTTTTTATTAAAAATATCCGTCTTTTTTAACACGTAAGAAAAGTTAAACAAACTTCATCGTTCGCTTCCGAGTTTGAAATTTAACAGAGGGCGCAATTATTAGAAGTTTCTATAAACTTATAAACATCTGCACAGATAAATTGAATACCGTTTCCACGATTTTCGGTATGAAAGTTAAGGTCGTTAAAGGTTATTTGTGTATTTTCGCCGTTCAAGTTTGATAGCGACTGCTATGACATAGGTTTCTTTTAGTTTTGCTATTTTTGTGCAGAATATAAATTTTAAAGACCACTGTTTTATCAAACAGAGTTTCGTTTGGTAGAAACTTAGAAAGCTGAGATCCACTTTAACCAGGCTTTGTTAGTTGTAAACGGTTGATTATGTCTGTCAAATGGGCGCAATCGGTCAATTAACCGTATATTTGACGTTTCTCCTAACGTAATGAGGTTTAAAATTGGTCAGTACAAATACTCCAAGCATTAGAGTATTTGTATTGACCGTAGGGATTAGAATGCCGACACGGCGTTCCCCGGACAGCCGAATTAACCGAATTGGTATTAGAACGACAGGGGCTTACCCCGGAGCTGTGGTTTGTGTCTGAGTGACCCCAGCTGGGTATGACGCGAGCTAATGATATCTCACAACATTGTTACTTATCGTAATGTCAATTTGAATTATATTTTAAGTCATTGTTACATGTACCATGGTCTGTGCATGTACCTAACTAAGTACATACTTATAAAAAAAAACAAAAAGTTTATTTTGGTTTTCCTTTTGTGGTTGGTTAGTAACAAGGTTGGAGACTTCCTTTCAACATATAGAATACATCTATCGGAAAGTCCCGCTCTTCCTTCACTCGGTGGTTAACAAAACAATATTAGGTCTTTTAGATTTATACAATTTTAGACAATTATAAATTATGTTAAACTATACTATACTACATTTTTATATGTATTCCACATTTTCTATTTGTATAAAATTATTAGGGTACATAACTCTTAGTTTTTGGCACTATAAATGTGACTGTCTCATCGTACGTAATTATATAACATATTATATAACGAAAGGCAGAGGAAGTTATATTCCATATGAAAGACCCAACATTTGTAACATTAGTATCTAAACACCAATTATGTTTTACTTCATTGTAAAATTACTAAATGGACTGGCTAGTCCGGAAGCCGATTTGACATTTGACTAATTGCCAACTAGTCGACAAAAATGCCGAATAATCGACTTCCCGACTAGTCGGGGCCAAAATATATGGTACGATTATTCGGCATTCAGTATATGTATATTACTTCCTTTTAGAATATAACTATTGTATATGTAACAACGATTTCCCAGATAAACTAAACCTCAATAAAATCAGCAAGAAAAAGAATTAACATTAAAATAAAGTGCTAAGTGCAAGTTGAATTTGAACATTTATTCTTATTCCATTGATAATAAAAAAAACGGTTTTATCAGAAGAGGCTATTGTTACGACTTAGTGACAGATCGAATCTGTTAATTTGTATGAATTTGCAAATCAATAAAAAAATATTGATAGTATGATGTACAGAGCTAAAGTAGCTATGATGTCATTAGTCATTACGTAACACGATCGTTATGGTTTCCTTACTTAGTTATTTTTACATTTTAAAATATCTACGCAAAAACAGCTATAACTTGTTGCTTTCTTTATTTAATAGGTGTCTCTCATTAAAATTTACATTCACACACTTTATGCATAAACTTAAAAAATACTACACTGAATCGCTCCAATTTCGCACCCGGTGCTACGATTGCTCCGCTGGCTACGAGATAAGAAGCACTCGCTACGAAGGCTACGAAATAGCTCGGAGGAAACTTCACACGTAATAATGTCTAGTATATCGCTGTGTTTGGCTTTAGGATATTGTAATAAATATTAAATTGCGACATTTTTTACTTTTAATTTAGCTGGACTCGAGAGCAAACTTTATCGCAGTCACCATTAAACATGGATAAACAAAAATTCCCTACACACATAGGTTACAAGTTAAAAATAGGTAGGCAACCTTAAAAAGATTGTATCTTTATCCTTTATCAAAGTCAAGTCAAAGTCAAAGTCAAAGTTCTTTTATTTGCTAGAATCATGGTACATGAGGATGACAAATATTACAGAAGAACAACACAATTCACCATAGTAATGGCATGCAAATTTCAAATTCTTACATTAACAGATTATAATACTCATTGATAAGATAATATAATAATCATTAATTTCAATTAACAGATTTTAAATTAAAATAGGAATATAATTTATATGTCAATGTGAAATTTATGAATCACGTGTCAAAATATTCTTTCAAATTATAAAAACATTTTTCTATGAGCCATAATCGAAGTTTATATAAAAATAATTTATAAGGCAATGTTCTTAATTCTAAAGGAAGATTATTGTAAATTTTTTCTGACATTATAAAGCAATTTTTACTGTGCAATGCTGATTTTGTTACAGTGCGTTTAACTTTAAACAAATCTCTACTACGTAAACTTGGATTTTGTACTGGGTTGGAAAACATCTCTGGATTACCTCTTACAAATTTAGCATGTTCAAATATAAAAATACCCGTTCAAGTCAATATATTGAGCCTTTTAAATAACGGTCTACACGAGACCATTGGACCAACACCACATACCGCACGGACACATCTTTTTTGAACCAAAAATGCCTGCTGAATATCTGACGAGTTACCCCAAATTACAATGCCATAGCGAAGAAGGGAAGCGACGTAACCATGGTAGGCTGTCAAGGCGGTCGGCTCCCCTGACACGCTTCTTAACCTCTTTAGAGCGAAAACAAATCGATTTAGTTTAGAGCATATACTATCAATTTGTGGCTTCCAGCTACAGAACTTGTCAAGAGTAATGCCCAGGAACTTAACTTCATCAACGGTATTTATAATTTGATCTTTAAAATTTACATTTAGGGCATCACGCTGGGATCTGTAGTTAGAAAATTGAACACAGTTTGTCTTTTCTACATTCAACTTTAAATTATTGCTATCGATCCATTGACCTATATGTTCAACAGCATCATTTATTAAAGTTTCATGTGTTGTGCACTTATCATTACCTGGAATAACTAATGATAAGTCATCCGCAAACATTACCATTTGGTGTTTCGTCACATGAGGTATATCGTTGATATAAAGTACAAAAAGAAGTGGCCCTAGAACACTTCCTTGAGGTACTCCTCGTGCATTGACTTGAAACGTTGATCTGTATTGTGTAAATTCGTTATAATCATTAAGCTTACCAATTTCAACACACTGGGTGCGGTTTTCCAAATAATATATATCGATCTAGATGAGTTTATTTTTTATACTAGTGGTACCTACACAGTTTGAAAACCTTTTCATAAATGTTGCCCTGCGTAAGTATGTACCACGTTTAAATGCGATTAGAACGGAATATTAAAAAAAATATTTGCCTTTTGTATCGTTGATTTAACTATTTCAACTTGACCTGAAATTAAGCTACCGCTATCGGAATAAATATCAATTTAGCTTTATTTACCGTCTCGTAATGGCAACTCGAGTCACGCGACGGCGTGAACACCTGACTTACCTTCTACCAATTTGATTTGTAGGTTATGAGACCTTGTCGCAGCAAGTTTATGCTTTACTTTGACATGCGATTCTCTTGATTATATCGTTATGGCATTGTGACAGGGTTCTATGGACAATTTAAATGTACGAGATTACTGAGATTAGATGCATCGCCACACAAATGGGTAGGAAGTAGGGGCTTACGTCTGAATATTTCATAAACATGTGCGCACGGTTTTTCCGTATTTCAGTTATCTCGCTGGCATTTTGTTTGGAAAATAGGCTTATGTAACGTGCCGTGTATTCAACTATCGAGTTCATGTTTGTGCAGCTATCTACTATGATTACTATCCACATAACTAGTTGCCAGTTAGCTTTGATGATACGTGACCCCAAAAACGTGTCTCTGAAAGAGACAATTCGTAACGCACTAAAGCAAACCAATTCATCGATAATAACACAGGTATAAAAATAAAATATATATTTTAAATTGTTGAAGAGGCTGCAATAATCAAAGATGTGTGTGATGTTTGTCTGAGCGGTAACAAGGAAAAATATAAAAAGGCAAATAACAAACCGGGAATGATCTCGTTTTCCTTTAAACATGGTTCCGCCCGTGATCAAAGAAATTCCTATCATTACATGCGGCAAATAGTATTGGGGAGACGCTGATTGAGCGACTGGAAGAGATTACAAACCTATGACTACAAGAAAACGTTCCGAGGTATTTACCGCGAAACGAATAGAACTACTTATCAGACTTTAGGGTACGATTTGCGTGGGGTCTTTGATAGGGTTATATTTAATGCGTGTAGATTTCTACGTTCACCTGTAATGTAAGGGTAGATCAGTCAGGGGTGCGATGGGCGTGGGGCGAGGGGGCGAGCCGTGATTGATGACGTGGGGCAATGTGCGTACGCTGCCCATTGTCCGAGCAACCAGGAACGAAACAACAGGACGCTACATAAATGAGCCTTTTATCGCTGACCGATTAGAAAACTTTCTGCTGATTAACATTCAGCAATACGTAAAAAAAACTACATTATTACGCACGCATCGAAAACTACCATTGCGATTCATAAACAATTCCCATAATACTCGTACGCGTTATGTTACGTGGCAAAACAACAGTGTACAAACAAATAAACGAACTGGAAAGAATTTCTCGAGAGGGTACAAACACGTGAAGCGAGGTAGTGTGCGGTTGTGACTTGTCGATCGTCGAGACCTCGCATGAAATGGGTCGGAAAATAACTCCATTCCCGCGGGCACGACTGCGATTCAATCAAGTCTGATTCAGAATTTTGGAGTTCGTTTACTGAGCCAGCGAAGCAGGGAGTACATAAACGGAGGAAATGCAACTACAAATAAGCAGGGAGCGAGAAACGCGAGACCCACTCGGCTCTTGATAATTGTTTTACTCGTTCCATCGGGCGGATCATGGCTTCGGCCGCAGCTGACGGCGGCTGCTCGCATGGAAAATCAACTTAAAATCGCATGGGATTTCATTTAAATTACCGCAGTTCGGTAATCGACAATGCGAAATCAATTAAGGATGCCATTGTAAACTGTTGGCTTTACAAGAGCTATTAGCTACACAAAATCTCTTCCTTAATAAGAGAGGCATTTCTAAAACAAACATAATTCTGACGGCGAAAGAACGTTTCGTCAATCAACGGTGCTTTGAATAGCGAACGACTGCTGAAACGATGAACAAAACAAATATGAAAAATAGTAGTTTGCACCCTTCAATCGCTTGCAGTTTGTTGTGACAATATTTCCAAAGCAACTCGTGTAGATATGTGTTCAGCAAACGCGAACGCCGAGATGCAAGTACACTAATATATTTAAAAGGAGGAACAGATGTGCTCTTCCGAATTTAGGTAAAGGGGAGATAATATCTATTTAGCGTATCTTCAGACTGAATTTATGGGAGGAGGAGCATTGACATTGGCAGTGGAAAATTAATGGAGTCTTTTTATTGAAGATTGTCTGGAGTAATGGAGTTCGTGTTGTGTTAACTGTCACTTTATATGTTATACATATAAAGTAGGTAAATAACAATGTTATAAAACAATTAAAATGTTATTGAAATTTCGTTTAAGACACCATCGATAAAAATGACAATTTGACGTTTTCTTTGTAGGTGTTTTATTTTGCTTAGGATGAGAGAAACGGTATCGTATGTTCGAATATCGCTATCACGAAAATTTTATAATAGTAACCAGTCAAAGGGGTTACCAATAAATCGTTACAATAGAAAGGAAATATCTGGTAGGAATAACATTGGCTATGCCCTGAGCCGAAGTTCCAGGGCAATCAGAAAATTGGAAAGGTCGCAAAGGTTAAATCTAGATAACATTACCGCAGGCAGTAAAGTAAAACTATCTAAGTATGTAACGGTCTCCATGCCCTAAAGCAGGCATTCCTTTGTGCAATATTAAGCCAGACAATGTTAATCGCATGTCTGCATTCTGTGAACATCACAAAGGCACAGGACCTCACGCAGGCGTAAATAAATTCGCTGAAACATTTGAGAACCGGCGTGATGACAGGCAAAATGTCCTAACCGACGTTTTAAGATGCAATGTTAGTACTGCTTTTTTGTGTCTGAAGTAAACTATTTGGGCGCTAATTTGACTATGCTTTGTGATATAGCCAAATAAATCTCCCGGGTGATTATAATTATCTCCAGTATATAGCATGCACTCTTATCATTAAATCGTGATGTTTGCTATTGGACCTAATAACATTTAAGAGGAGGTTTGGTAAAAATAGACTTCACTCGCTCTTGTTATTTGTACTTTATCGATATGACGCAGCATATTTACTTAAACGAGATAAATATACATTATTACGATAAGGCCAAAGACAGCGGAGACATTTCGTATAGATATTTCAGTGTCAAACGCAGAATTGAGGCCCTATTTTTTCCTTTAATAAAGGTAGATGGGTTAGTCCGTTATGAACTGGATATGGCTACGTGGCGAGCTACAGGAGAGGCCTATGTTCAACAGTGTACGTCTGTGGCTGACAGATAATAGTGATGTGGCGTGAACAAAATCCCTGGAAAAGCCCTATTTCGCGTTTTCCAAAAACAATAGACAACATTTCCTGAAATGGGCAAGCCGGTTTCTATGAACGCCGTACTACCGATAGAGATTGGGTAAATTTGGAGTTGATTATGGTGTGGTGTCGTTTATGACCTTTTGCGTTTGGTTTTGGCTTAGTCGTACGGCCTTGCGTCGGTCGTCGCCCGCGCCGCCCTCGCCCTATAAATAAATACTCGAACCAAAACGTAGTTGCACTCTGCAACGTGTGTTCAAAAATATTTTAGTATTCCTTTTGCAGATTGATTTATTTACGATGGCAAAGAGAAAACAATTATCTCGCTGCTATTCCAGGGTTTTTTGTAGTTATACTCTGAGAAATGTTTCAGTTACATATGTACTAGAATATGTTATAGGCTTTCAAGGCCTTATTTAATGGAAACTTACCTACTGAAGATCCTCATCTTCAGTAGGTAAGTTTCCATTATTAGAGATAAATTTATTGTTTAGCTACGAATTGAGTAACGCGAGACGACGTCAAATATAGAGAATAATTTACGAATGATTTCTGTATCACTTGTACACTTATATATTACTACTCGTGAAACTTTCATTTAACTTTATTACTTACCGACTAAAAACAATAAATCTTAAAGTACAAGCCGTTTGTTGCAAACTTAATACCACCGCTTCAAAACTAATTAAAAAACCGTGTAAAATCAAGAAAGGAAAGCAGATAATTAACCCATTTCCCTCAATTAACACGGGTCGGACAGAATTACTTAAGCATCTGTGTAATCAGTGCACTGTCTCGGTGTATGAAAGGTCGTAAGTTGGTGTGTTTTCTTATTGAGATGCATCTTTTTGTGTTGGGAGCGGCGCTGCAGGGGGCGGAAGCGCCTAATCGCGGGATGCCACCTAATGTACAGTCAGTAGCAATAACAACTATGCGAACAAAGTGTAAGGAAAGTTTAAGAAAGGCCTGTGCTGATAATCTTGGGTGTAAACTGCATGCCTTTCTGTGCTGCTGCGTGTACATTTCATTTATTTCAAATAATTTTCTCGCATATTATTATTTAATATATCAACTTACCGTAACAAGATTTTTTGTGTATCCTTTTATGGGCTTGTTAGATGTAGGCATGTATTTGGATTAGTTATTAATTCTATCATCATCATCATCTCCCTGCCCTTATCCCACTTATGTAGGGTCGGCACAACATGTTTTCTTCTTCCATTCATCTCTATTATTCGTCATTTCGGCGCATACTCCTATTAGTTATTAATTCTATATATGTAAGTAAGTATTATGTGCTTAATTCGTTGAATTGAACTAAAGTTGTCAAACAATTTTCGCAAAATTACTTCAGCATCTGTATAATCCGGTCGTAAGCAATGTGTCACGTGATTGTACCCTTTGTCTAACATACAATAACAACACTGAACAACACTGTTTTCGGCGAGCGAGCCTCGCTACAGATTAAGGGCAAATTTCGACGAAATAACGCTATTTGGGGGTATCATGCTTTTGTTCTGAGCTTATTCGGTCATGCAGGCGGGATTTTATGATTTCACTATTTAAATAAAAGCATTTAAACAAATTAAATAGTGAACAATAATTTATTAGAGTTTCCGACGTTTCGGAAGCTACACTTCCGTTTTTGCGCTGTGCACTTTAAATATATTGTTTTATTTAAATGTTTAACAATCCCGAAGAGTTGTTAGTTTTTTTCGAAGTGGTTGCATTTTGTATTTTTTTATGTTTTCAACTCCCATATCCGCCATTTTGAAAAAGATCGAAAAGCTTTATAACTCCCGAATCTACTTACAACCTTTTATGACTATCTATGGACCAGAACAGTCAGAAATCTGGATCAAGTATACATACAGGCATACGAAAGAATTTTAGGCCAAGCTGAAATGGAGACGCTTCGCTCGCTCGGTCAATAAAGTGGTTCCAATTCTATAACATTCATGGCCGTGTAAACATAATGAAATATATACATATATTGTACCTAAACAAGTAAGTCAATCGAAATTAACCTAAGATAAATATCTATATATAGCATAGGTATATAGATGGATGTATTTAATCGGTGTTTTTTGGCGACGTGGTTGGCGCAGTGGTAGCGCAGCTGCCTACTGAGCCAACGGTTCTGAGTTCGAATCCCGGTAAGAGCGAATATTATATAATATTTATTCCTGAGTCATGGATGTTTTCTATGTGCTTAAGCATATATTGTTCTCCCTATGTTTACCTTCGTCTAGTGCATGACTCAAGCTACTAGAGGTAACTGTGGGACTAGACGATTTAGAGTAGATCAATTTGTGTGAAGTTGTCCGATATTTATTTATTTATTATTCAGTGAGGAAAGCTAGCGACTTATCTACTTAGCGTCGTTTTTGCTTTCAGTGCACGCCTAAATGCTAATATGATTAGTGAATATTTGGTTTTAATCGGATTTAACCGCCAAGTAAGTGAGACGTATTGTTGTAGTTTCAGAGCATTTATTAACATTACATTTTCTAAATTTTCCTTATACATTAAGTTAAAGCAAAACGTGATTTCAGAACTTTCAAAATCTAGCCCTTATAATGGGTAATGACTTCTTTCATTACCCCCGGCGGACGCAATGGTTTGGGTTTGGGGTGAAAGATGGCGTGAGGGGCGTTATATGGGTTACTGTGTCACGTAGTCCCCAAATAGCCAAAGTTTTCGGTTTAGTAAAGACAACAAATCGCTTGCATTATGTTTAGAATACAGCAAGTTTATTAATAACGTACCACGATTTCTTAACAGTCTAAAACATAGCTTAGAATCAAAAACCTTTTCAGAGCTCAATTGAATCGTGAGGGTTTTAAAATGGCCACCATGCCTGTTCAAAGGAGTCGTTACGTTTCAAAGAAATTGGCTCTTAGTGCAGGCACAGTAGGGGTAATAAAATCAGTAGGTACTTGTGCTTAGTCTGTAAATTATAAGCGTCTGAAACGAATGAACTGATTTCGAGTCTTGTCTTGAATAAACATGACTAGCGATGCACGAGATTTCCTAGGAGAGAAATAGGGAGTCCACCAAAACTTTCAATATTTGAGTTTTAACTGACTTCTAAAGGAGAAGGTTCCCAATTCGTCGGTATATTTTGTTTATTTATTCTAAGTAGGCATTCGATGGCAATTTATTAGTAACCGATGGGACTCATCATATATTATTTTGCGTATATTAATTATTTGAAATAAGAATGCGGAATCGAGAATAAGCTGGAAATTACTCCACCGACATGAGCCTAGCTCTTAAATATATGATGATGATTAATTATTTGAGCCTCCCTGACGTTTCGGTAGCTTTACATATTAGGCCCATCTGGCATGTACACCTTTATTTATAAAATGGGTAGTTCGCACACATATGTAACTTTGACAGAGAAAAATTGCGTTTTTCTCAGTCAACCTTTGACAACGGTAACTTTAAAGCTACAGAAAAGTCAGGGAGGAGGAGGAGGATAATTAATATACCCGATATAATCCGTTAAAATTGTTTTATTAAAATCCGAGTACCTTAAGTTTTATTCCAGTTTGGTTGAATCCAGCCTGAGGTATATATGTATTAGGGAAAGGAATACCGAATCGAAAATCGATGTACTGATTGTGAATTCTACTGTGAAAGGGTAGAGGAAAGGCGTTTTCGTGGAAACGGTCGTCGGTGTCGAGCCTGTTTACAAACAGCCATTTAATTGACGCTGGAATTCCAAACACCGGTGTCAAAGGAAACAACAATCTCCCCTGCCTTTTACAGCCTTAGGTTAGTGTTACGATAAAGTGTAATTTCACAACGTATGCGTGACATTAAACACGCGTGACATACCTATTGAGTTTGCGTTTCTAGTTGATCTAGATAATGCATAATTATAGATGTTGTTAATTACATTACTGTTTTTCTTGAACTGTCATTACACATTTTGATTATCTTATAATTAAGTTAGCTTAAGAATCGCGTTGATCATTTTTTAAGTTATTTTATTTATGGTCATATTTAGCTGCGCCGCGCGGTGTTACCCGCTGATCCCACGGGAACACTATATTTTTCGGGATAAAAAGTAGCCTATCTGTTAGCTACATACCTTCATACCAAATATTTATCAAAATTGGTCCAACCGTTTGAGTGTGAAGAAGTAACAAACAAACCCATAAACACACACTCAAAAACTTTCACCTTTATAATATTAGTGTACATATTATACGTAGCAAATTGATCTTGTAGTTACCAAAAAAATGCAAGTATAAATAATCAGATGTTTATGACAAAAAATTACGTGGCGAGAATCCTTACAACTAAAATAAATCACAAAAACAACTGCACAATTAATTACATTCAAAAACTGCAGCATTAGGGACTGGAAACCGAATGAAAATTAATATTTAACTAAATGAATCCCACAAATCTCGTTTAGTATGATGCTCGCTTTTTTCGTACTCGGGATATATAAATAAGTTTCTTACACAGCGGGAGGCTCTTTTATTTATAATGAAGCCTGTCATAATGCTTGTAATGACCTCTCGCTTACATGCGGAGAAGGGGCTGTATACATATTATATACACTTAGTTACCTAAGTATACTGTAGTCGAACAGATTTATTCCTAAATTCGTAAATAAGAACTTTCATAAATTCTGACTAGTCAGGCTGAGGGCAAAATCCTTTTAAAAATGCAGTTCAATAACATTGCAGCAGTCTCAAAACTCGAAGACTTGTTGACTGAATCCTGTGCCGTAGTTGGTTCAAAGTGTCAGTTAGACAGCGTCAAAATCTTTTTGACTGTTTAGATTTATTTATTAATTTATTTAGATCTTTTCATTTCTAATATATGTAGATTCAATTCTTATTTCTTATACTCAATTTTGCTAGAGGTAGCAATACAAAAATTCTTTATTGCACACCAACAAGATTTTTTTTTACTATTGAAACCTTAATTTATAAATGGTAGACAATAGGCGGTCTTATCGCTAAAGAGCGATCTCTTCCAGATAACCATTGGGTGGAAGAATAAACAATGAAAGAGTAGGTGGTGAGATAAAAAAATCAGCAACATAAATAACATAAAGTATAAGTCATACACATACTTAAACGACAATGTGCTATGCTTAGGAATGTTTTCTAATATACGCAGATTTAAACTTAATATTTCATATAAAGTTAGAAATATTTAAAAATATAACATATTGCACTCATTAATATATCTGGTGTTGACTGTACCTACTCCATTCTGATCAGGCGCTCAGTTAGAGAAACTGTTATTTACCGTTGCTAAAAACGTGATTTGGGTATAAAATATTTAGCTACTAATTTAAATTATTATTGCTAGAACATAGCTCTACGTGACTATTTTAATAAATCAAAAATAAGTACGGTGTAGGTACCTACTGTACCTACCAAGAATGTTAATTTTAATGACTTAATCAGAAATGAGATACAAAACTATTGCTAATTACAAGAAGTTGCACTCAAAATACAAGTAGATACAATCGTTTAACATGAATGATAACAATATTATGAATCGTTCTTTAAGTGTGGTTATGTTCCGATTGTCCTGAAGTATTTATGTATACAAACGTACAAGTCAAATTACACGTCATATTACTTTGTTATTTCATTGTTAAACTCATTGTTCCCTTGCAAAGTTCATTACTAACAATGATAAAGTGTCGCTCTGTATTTTATTCATCAAAAACAAGCTAGGCTTTTAAAAATAGGCTAAGGCAAAATAAATTCTATTTAGCTTTATCTCTCGCTGAAAGATTTATGGATGTCAGACGTCCGGGATTATTTCTTGCAAATTCAAGACAACTGGTGTCGTTCTCCTGAATATTCATTATCTGAAGACTTAGGAAGTTAATACTGCATCCGATTAGCTAGACATTCAGCCTACAATCGTGAGATGCGAAATTTAGTACAGGAAGCGAGCAAGACACACCGATTTATTTTCGGCGGAGACATTAGCCGGCTTGTTATAACGCATTGTTCGCTCGCGTCACGTGGCTGAATGTCGGAAATATCGAGCATACAATGACGCCCATCAATTTCAAATCGAATAGAAACAAAACAAAACTATCGTCACATTTGACTAGCTCCCATAGCCCAGTTACTGTTTGTTCGGAAAAAAACTAACTTGGTTGCATCACTTCCGTTATCTCATACATTAACGTGTTATAATTGCCGGCGCTAATGTAGGCTTTGTTATACTATCGTGAGGCCAATCGATAAACACGAAATGAAACCGTCAATAGTTAATACTCGATGTATTACCTACTTAAGACCACTAAACGGATGAGTCCATTGACGTCAGTCTAATGGCGCAATATCTTTTAGTGGGCAGGGCTGTCCGTCGGGTGCTTATCCTCGGCTTAGCGTCGGGAGTTCTTCGACGGACGCCTCACGGCACGGCACTAAACAAAACTGAAATCGTCGCGCAAATCCGCGAGAAAACTCCGCCGGCGAAAGCCGCAGACCGTTTTAGGTAAAATATTAAATGCGCCGTAGGATTTGTTCATGTTCTGGTGCAGGCCGGTTTTAATATTTGATGAAGAGCTCGCTCCCGGGCGGGGACGTTTTGTCTGGCCCTTAATTGCGGAGTGATGCGTCCGCGGCCAACTCGAGCGCCGAGAGGAATACATATTAAACGTCCCGGAGCTCCCCGGCTTACTCAGCGGACTGCCTGTTTATTGCTCGCTCGGAGACGTTAATACCTATAAATTTTATGAGTGTCCACAAAAGGCGCTATAAAATGTTGCAATACCTCTAAATCTCGCTGTTTTTCGATCGGATTAGAGAAACATTTTATATAGTGGACGGCTTCACGCTTGAAAGCGTTAAATCTTGTAAATTATCGAGATATGTGCAAAAATGGCGACACATCCGGGGAGAGTATGTATTATGAGCATAGTCGGTTGACTCTAATTTCCGCGCGGATGCTCGTACCATCATCTAAAGCAATTAATATATCCGGATCCGACTCGGCCCCCTTTCAGTTTGGGCTCGAGCGGCTGAAAAGGGGACAGAGTCACGAGCTCAATGCCAACGACACATTTTCTGGTTATACATTTTTATAAACTGTTACAAGTGTTGAGATCTTTTTGGAAGAATTGCGATATATTTGCGAGGATTGTTATCTGTTGGCAAAATAAAAGTCACTAAAATATGAACCAAAGAAAGTAGGTATTAACTACTACCTATACATATAAATATATATGTATCTACTAGGAAGTCTCGATAACTATGTACCCTTTAACCATCTTTTGATGTCCAGCTGTGGCTATCGCTCTCCATAAAAAAAAGATTTTCAATGCAAATCTAGAATGTTATAATAACATACATCGCACCTACATGTTCTGCTAGTTATCTATAACTGTTTTACTTCGTGGTAATTTGTCAATTCGATACTGAAGTTTGTTCACTAACAATAGCGTGAGAAAAATACGCTGTTCTGATAATCTGCATGTACGGGCTTTAACAAAAACGGTATAACAACGGTCTCGAAGGCAATTCGCATAATCAGTATGTAATTGCAATTATGGAAAATAAATATCTTGAATATATTGTAGGAGGTTACTGTTATGATTATGACTTATGTTTTGTATACAGAAATTTACAAGTGTAGTCTTGGATAAAATGCCGAATGAGTATCGTACGCTGAGATTGTTCAAAGCTACCTAAATATAACTGACATTTTGATGGGGAGCAAAAGATAAAAACGGCACACAACAAAGTTACACCAGCGATTTTTCATCAATCAGCTGCTAAATTTGATTCGCATCTGTAAATGTATCAGTTGTTTTTTTCCATTTCAACCCTTTTAGTTACATTTCACAGAAATTGATGAATACGAATGGCATCCGCGGGTCACCATCTGTCAAATTTATACCCACCATTTCCCTCTTTATGTATCAAATTTTGTCTATGGAACCAGCGGATTTGTCACTTAGCTGAGGGATATATGTCGGTTGAGTTTCGACTTTATATTAGGATATTTTGTAAGGCATTTTACCGTCACAGCTGTGGCTTTATACATTTAAAACAGGCAAGTTTCTATTTGTGTATGATACAAAGTATAAACCTAAAAAATAAAATATAGTTGCGCATACATTGCATGTTTTCTTTGATAATTAACCTTTGTAGAAACATTGCAAAAAATTGCATTTTTAAATGTTAAGTTTGCAGTATGGTCTCACATTATTTTGATACTCTGTATTATATTGGTAATGACATAATAAAGACCAAGATAAAAACAAATGAAGTCGAAGTTTTGCAAACTATATAGTATAGTTAAAGATAATATCATACCACGATATATTTACTTTTTATATTAGAGATTTATATCCACCGTTGCAATACCGTTAAGCAAACTGTCATCAGTCTCACTACAGAAAATTCTTCTAATAGCATTTCCTAAGAAATTAATGGGCAGACATATCAAAGCAGTGGGTCGGCACAGATTTACGGTTGTAATGTAACAGCCAGTTTGATGAGTACACGAAACAGGACACGCGCGGCTGCCTTCAATTACTGAGCGCGATATATGTACGACTCGAGTCGTAAAGACACTGCGCAACGCACACAGCGACAGTGCGACTATTCGTTTCTAGCTTAATAGAGATGCGCGAAATGTGTCACTAAAGTGAAAAGAGTGATATACGTCTTTAGTTCACCGAGACATGTATCACTCATTTAGCTCAGTAGATCTTTAAACTATATCGTTCACAAGTGAGTAGAGAATTAGAGATAATCTAGATCTAATAGACGACACGACGACAAAGACGCGAGAGTGAGCGAGTAATACTGAGATGACAGATGAGATACTGAGCTACTTGAATCTTCAGCGAAAGAGCTAGTGAACTAGACCAAATGATGAAGATCGTTTGAATCACTCACTCACGTCACGAGCCATCTCTATAGCTTAACTGTGAAATACTCATTGTTGCGCGAAAATTTCTTTCGATATTCTGCCAGCTAACAAAATTGCGGCCAGTTGCAGTTTCCCTGCTGTAAAAAAGGTGCGAAAGTCAGGCGACAAAAGTGTTTGGAGGTTCGCGAGCTGCTCTCACCCCTGTGCGGAAGACATCCCCGTTTGAGACCTTATACTCTTACACAAGTCACACAAATACTCCTCTTATCCTATCCTATTATCGACTACGCCATGTTAGGTAGAATAGGGGTAACGGTCATACACAAGTTCTAGACAGTGAACCATCTCGCTTATTATACATACGCCGAATCAGAAACGCATATTTGCAACAAGTAGTATAAAGGACTTAAATAAGAAGGCACTGGTTTTGGAAACACAATATTATAAACTGACAATACGTCAATAAAAAGTACAGAATAAAAGGATAAACACATAGTCAATAAAAACATTACAAAAAAAGCCGGCCTGGTGCGAGTCGGACTCGCGCACGAAGGGTTCCGTACCAATATTGAAAAAGGTAGCAAAAATATATATTCTGTGAAAATTTCAACTGTCTACCTATAACAGTTCAGGAGAAAATGCCCGTTGAACGAAATATCATGCAAAAAGCCCTATTTTGTATGGGACACCCATTAATTATTACTGTTTTATCATGAATAGTATTTGTTGCTATAGCGGCAACAGAAATACATCATCTGTGAAAATTTCAACTGTCTAGCTATCACCGTTCTTGAGATACAGCCTAGTGGCCGGACGGACAGACGGACAGCGAAGTCTCAGTAATAGGGTCCCGTTTTTACCCTTTGGGTACGGAACCCTAAAAAGGATGCACAAGTAAGTAGTTTCAAGACTAAAGTAAGTATATACCTGTAACGCTTGCTTTTTGCGAGAATACCATTAAGGAAACCACTTGCGGAAGAAATAATCATAACCCTCATTTCTGTAACGGGGCAAAAATATGTCCAGTAGGTACCTACATGCGTTATGTACAAACAATCCAAAAGAAAAGACATATATCAGTGACCTAATAAGTAAATGGCCTAGTTTTTTGTACTCAAGTTATTCTTATGTGAAATATCTTGTATACACAGACAAATTTATCGTATATGAATTTTTATGTAGTATCTTACGTATATAAGAACCTTCTATAAAATAAGTGTGTATACTATAAGTAAGTTAAGCCGTGCCTGCTGTATTGTATACAGTAGCCTCCTGGAGAGCACACATGATGCTCGAGATGCGAAGTGCTGGACGTAATTGGAAAAGCCACGTGATTACGCACTTCACATATTGCCGAAACCCCTCTGTGTGGGCTTTATGACCTTCCAAAGATTTACTCACTTTCTACCCAGAAATAACCCTTGCCACAATATATAAAAAGACTCGGCTTTATAAATAGACAAACGTTTTCATTTGTAGACATATTAAAATATGAGACTGACTGATTGCTTTGTTTTTCTTTAAGAGAAAAACTCTATACAACTCTTATTTAAGCGCCCGCAATGGTGATGGTAACCTTTGGAGCTAAGTACTAGAATGATATTTTCCATAAATATATATGACACGGGCTGGGTTTACATTTTAAAACGGAAAATGAATGGTTCCTGAGTGAGTGATAATAATCTCATAGTAGTTCCTATTACATATTTTCTAGGGAAGAGAAGGTCATGTCCAAGAAGACGTTGAACACTATTTGAATAGAATATTGCTTTATTTTATAATTTCAGATTAACCGTTATTTTTTACCTCATAAATTCATGTAAAAGCACACTAAAGTGAGCAAATTGTCTCGTCACATTAGGGTTGCATTAGCAGCTATACACCTCGCATTTAAGCGTCCGCAATGGTGATGTGATAAAATCCCAATGGTCAATTTAGCACTTAATTGCTTAATTCAGTGAAAGTACTATTAACGTTTTGCCGTACGTTCGGAATTTCCAATTACATGTGAAGCTTTCGATAAATCCTAACATTTGCTGAATAGCGATAATGAAATGTTGTTCGATTTCCACAAATCATTATGCGCTGTCATATTTCCTTTTTGAAGACAAAAGAGCACAGAAAAAGTTCTTGCATGTTATAGTTTCAGAAAATGTGTCACAAAGACAAGTTATTTAATATGTAAGGGTGAAGTCCGGTGTCATCCTGAGGGTCGTAAAATTGGAGGCTCGCCACGACGTGAGTTTTAATTCCTTCGTGCTGAGAGTTCCGACGGACCAACTAGCGACCTTCACAAAGGAAGAGTACTGGCCGAAGGGTGTCATGTTCCGGCGTTTCCGTGGACGGCTTCCTGACACATCGAACACGCGTAACACGTCGCTGTTGAAAAATGTGACCTAGTTTAGTTACTTATGTTTTTATTATTTAATATGTATGTTAGATTGTAAGGTATTTATCTATGGGCCTTTGATGCCTGAAATAAATAAATTATTATAATTATTATTCACTCATTTAATCATGTTTCTTAGGATAGGTATTTTTTACAATAAATTTATATAAAAAGTAAAATATAAAAAATACATTACAAATATAAACACATTATAAAAAAACCTAACCTAGGGTGCCGCCGGCAACGGGGCAGGGCCCAGGCTACCGGTGGTTAGGGCTGCAGAGACAGGAACCTCCTGACAATGCGCGCCGTGTCCAGGAGTACCGCCTTCTGTATCTGACCCTTGATCCAGCCATCTAGCGAGAGTCTCTTAAGATGTTTGTCGAGACTCTTCGCTATGAGACCGTTCGCCGAAACGACTATCGGGACAATGATCGTCGAGTCAACATCCCACATGGCGGTCACCTCGTGAGCCAAGTCAAGGTACTTGCTGAGTTTGTCCTTCTCGGCCTTCACGAGGTTCTCGTCATGCGGGATGGTGATGTCGACGAGCACTGCCTGGCGCTTAGATCGATCTACCAACACGATATCAGGCTTATTGGCTACAATAGTCCTGTCCGTGATGATAGATCGATCCCAATAGAGCGTGGCACGACCATTTTCGAGAACTGGCATCGGTGCGTACTTATAGTACGGCACCTCAGACCCCACAAGACCGTATCGAAGAGCAAGTTGCTGGTGAATGATCCTGGCTACTTGGTTATGTCTGTGCAAGTACTCGCCGTTAGCAAGATGAGAACAACCGGAGATTATATGCCTGAGTGACTCACCGGGACGGCGGCATGCCCGACAAATGTCGACCGTACCGTCCTTCAGGATATATCTCCGGTAATTGTTCGTCATCATTACTTCGTCCGCAATTGCACAGACAAAACCTTCGGTTTCCCCGAAGAGATCCCCGAAGCGTAGCCAGTTCACCGACGCGAGCAGATCTACGTCGGGCCCCGTAAGGGCCTTGTAGAACCGCCCGTGTAGCTCCTTGCTCTTCCATACAGCCCTGCGGTCATCGGTGCTAAGCACCTTTGGTCTGCGCCAGTTCTCGTTTGCTAAGGAGAGAGAGGTGAGGCCTTTGTCAACTGCTACTACATCGCGATGAATCCCACACTCGTTGTTTAGGAAATACTCCCTAAGACTGCACACCTCGCGGTTATGGAGGTCCTTGGCGTTTAAAAAGCCACGGCCCCCACACTTACGCGGGATGTACATTCTCATAACTGACGAGCGTGGGTGCCTCATGCGATGTGTAGTGAGCAGCTGACGGACCCTCGTATCCAGGGCGTCCAGCTCAGTCTGAGTCCACCTTAGTATGCCAAAGGAGTAAGTGAGCAGAGGCATCACCCAAGCGTTGAAGGCGCGCGCCTTATTGCCACCGGACAAAAAACTGTTAAGTACTTTTGTCAAACGACAAAAGAAACGCTCCTTCAACGCCTGTCTAATGTCTCCGTCCACAATACCCAATGACTGTGACATACCAAGGTACTTGTAGGTTTCAACTTCGGAGATAGACCTGAGGGACATTGTCTCAGAAAGTTGTAAGTTCGCGGAATTTACGACTTTCCCCCGCTGCACATGCATGACCGCACACTTGTCTACACCAAACTCCATTTTGATGGCGCTACTGAAGGTTTCTGTTACTTCCAGTAGTTCCACCAGATCCTGGCGTTTTGGTGCATACAGCTTAAGATCATCCATATACAGCAGATGAGAAATGACCTCACCTCCTCTTCGAAGCCGGCAACCTAGTCCTGAATCCTTCAGCAGAGTGCTGAGCGGATTCAGGGCTAGGCAGAACCACAGAGGACTCAAACTGTCACCCTGGAAAATACCTCTCTCAATCCTTATCAAGTCCTGCGGGCCAGGGGGGCCATCTCCGACACCTGGTTGACGAAGGACTGTGGTCCACTGCCTCATACACGAGCTTAAGAGGGATCTTAGAGCTGTATCGATTTTATACAGCTCTAAGATCCTCTCCAGCCATGAATGAGGCACCGAATCATAGGCCTTCTTATAGTCAATCCAGGTGGCCGAGAGAGACCCCCTGTTCCGCCGGACTTGTTGGCAAATGGTCGTGTCAATGAGGAGGAGCTCCTTAGTACCACGGGACCCAACCCTACATCCATTCTGAGAAAAGGCCAAAACGTTATTCGCAACAATGTGCGTTTAACACGCTTTTGTTCTCAGAATGGACGTAAGGAGCTTGTATAAAGTGGGCAAGCACGCGATGGGTCTGTAGTTTTTCGCTTCCGTGGTACTACCGGACTTATAGAGCAGGAAGGTAGCACCAGTAGTCATGAAAGATGGCAGGGAACCAAGCTCGAGGGCGTCTTGAAATTGTGTTGCCAGGCGTTCGTGTGAGGATCGAAACCACTTGATCCAAAAGTTGTGCAATCCGTCTGGCCCAGGACTTTTCCAGTTCTGGGTCGTACGGACCGCACAACTCACATCATCGGGGCTGATGGTTACAGCCCCCATGTTTTCGATCGGCTCACACTCACGTCTGACAACATTCATCCATTCGCCCTCGGTGTGCTCGACTGGAACTGACCAGATACTACGCCAGAAATTAATCATGGCAGTAGGATCCGGCAGTTGCCCGTCGGTCACACATTGATCGGTTCCCTCCCACTTTCGGTATACCTTCCTTTGGTCACTTTGGAAGAGGCGATTTTGCTGGAATCGATCCACACGCTCTCTGTAGCGACGAATACGGTTTGCCCATGCATAAAATTTCTGCTTTAGGTAGTCGATACGCTCTGTGACACATGCCATGTAATCGCAGGGCCTGGTGCCAGTCCCCGCGAAGGCTTGTGTCACGTAGCGCATCACACGGGGGCGATTGTTGCCCCCCCCTAAAACAGATTAGCTTGGCAATGAGAGTCCTAAATGAGCTGATACGCCGCTCGATCCGTACTTGCCAGGCAGGAACACCCCCGGCGGTCCGCGGTGCTCGGTCAGTGTCCGGGAATCTGACACGAGCAACGCGGCACGCCGCGATGGCCCCACAGTACATGATCGACTTGATCGAGTGGGTATCAGCTAAGTCTTCGCTAGCCCGAAACTAGCAAAGCGTCCAGGGCTCCCATTAACGCTAAATTACGCTTATGCATCGGTAAGCGTGGTAATCGCGGCCTAGAGTCAGGTGCGGATCGATAGCGCCTAATCGCCTCCTGCAAAGCCCTCCTCAGTTGCTCATTGGCCTGGGTACTGACGCTACTCGCACAGTCTTCCTCGTCGGCATCGCGATCCGTCCGCGGCACCTCCGGCACCAGGTAGGGCGCTGGCGCCGAAACCGGTGACGTAGCAGGCGGATCCCGAGCCGGCGTGGAAGACGCGCGAGCGGCCAGTACCTCCAGGCGCAGTCGATCAAGTGTCGCGTCGTCCAGCAGCTTGCGCCGCTGGATGAAGCGCACTTGATCGGATAGCCGTTGCGCAGATACGGTGATGGTCGGATCAAAACTCAGAAACAGAGGCAGCATCCTGTCCCGGTACGCGGCCAGGTTGGTTCCTCCCTCTGTAGCCCCATAGTAGGCGCGCATGACGTTCTCATTCATGGCTTGAGACCATCTCATGCGACGCACTACACCACCGGTAGCGGGGGCCGTGGATGGGGCAGATTGCCCCGTAGGCCCCAAGCGTGCCGGCAGCGGAGGCCGTCCTCGTCGCGCAGGTGGTCGCGGCGGCGGGGGCGACGGCCCGCGCTCGTCATCGCTCGACTCGCTGGTGTCGGGCGCAGTGGCGAACTCGTCGCCCGACGACGATGGCGTGGAGGAAGACGGGGCGGGTGATGGTGGTGGGCGTGCGTGGCTTGTTTCCGCTTTTTTACGCTGTGATCTCGTAATCATCGTGTATTTCGTTTCATTTTATAGATTTCGCCTTGTGCGAGCTGTCACTTGTCAAAATGTACATCTTTCCGTTTATACAAGTATGTGTCTTGTATAGGCTCCAACAGATATAAACAAATAAGAAAACATTATGCAGCACTGGTGTTCTTCTTAAAAAAGCACAGAAAAAGGGCGAAATAATCTACAAATACATTTTATAAAATACATGATAGAAAAAGCGTCCGTCAACGTCAGCGGTTTTTTTTATTATTATTATTATTATTAATATAAATGCAAAGCTTCCATAAAAGTAACATACGTTAAAAGTTACCATGAACGCAAATATTATGCGTTCGTGACCGTTGTTGTTATTTTTAACGTTAAACAACTCTAACATGTACTCCTAACACTAACAACATGCTTTACGATTATATTGACAACCGTATTATCTATACATTGCAAACTATAATTTGGTGAATGGTTTCATTCATGGAACGACGTCTAAGTGTATGCTTTTCCGTTCCAATGCTCATGAATATCGGCGCGAGTGCTCATTTCTGCGCATGTCGTGGCGCCGAGGGCTGGTAAAAGTATTGCTTATTGCTTTTTAACAGGTCGTCAAATAGAGAGATCCATTAAGTACACGTATATCAACATTATAGCCATTAAAACGTCCGAGTATTGAACGGGCTCATATATATATATATATCACTGCAAACGACTGTGACAGTAATATCGACGCTTAAATGATAGGCTTGACTACCTAATTGAAAAAAAGAAACAAATAGGTGTCCCAGGATACAGCGCACAAACGAATATCAAATCAAAGAAACTTAAGAAGACGAGATATATTTCTTTGTTGGGATAAGGTTCACCTTAAAAAAGGCTTAAAAAAGAAACAAAAAATAATAATACAAATAATTTTTATTGTTATTTTTGTTGTCGATTAAATTGCATCTAATTTTAAACCTATTTGTTTTTGAACTTTATCCAGGGACACACCGTATACAGAAGTGTTTACTAAAATAGTAAGCCATGTGTTATTATGTAAATGTGGGTCGATCATTGTAAAAACACTTGAAGAGTCTATACGTATCAACGTATCTAGTATGAGACCTCATTGTTGCATTGCATCGCTGTCAAGTGCCTGTTCCAAGCGAAATGGATAGATAATTCCAGCTTACTCAACATCGCTCAAAAGGGTAATTTATGTGATCCGCAATACACGAGGGCACTAACTTACCCGCCTTGTAGTTTCGTGAATAATGGCCCTCGGAGGAAGATTAGTCGGTCTTGCTTACCTGAAAGAAAAGCCAGATATTAGAGACGGAACGTAGGTCTAAATGAGGGGTTTAGAAGCTGTATTATTTTCAGGAATGGAGAGAAAATGTTCGCTTTTTATTATGAAGCATCTCTATCTCATTTATAACGCTGGTTAGGAGGTACAAGATAGTTTAACATTAGGTTAGATATCAAAGTGACCGAGACTGGTGATTTATTAAGCATTGCTATTACGGTTGAGGTTTTACATTAAATATATTCTTACTCGTATTATGGCGTTCTAATTTGTCTGTTATCTTTTGCCATACATACACAGGAGTAAATCCACTCAGTAATCGAATGAAAAATCATTTATAGGTAGTCGTTGCTTCAGCACTTTTACTTACCTTTCCACTTTGAATGCGTATTTTTTTTAACTAACGTAAATTAACAATTACATTATTCAGTTCGCGTGAGTCGCGAGAGTAAAGACATGCTAAACGGTATTTGAATTGCGAATTTAGATATTAATGTATGTACATCCTATATATTCTAATTTCAGCATCTATTAACGCAATAAAATGCTGAGCTTCTCCTAGTTTATGTTTTGTCATTTGAATATTCCGCTTGTTTTCATACAGAATCCCGCTCAAACGCATAGCAACCAATTATGCTCCGTACAGTTACTTATGATTATAATTTCCACTACGTTGGCATTCGAAAAGTATTTTTAGAGTGTGCTATTTATTAATTAGCGGTACACGCTGCAGTGAGCACACAGTTCAGCTAGCTGTGCCGATAAACTAGTAACGTGCGGGTTTTTACTTTAAAAGCTTCGTTAAAATTTTAATTTTATAAGTTATCACTTTGATCCTCCTTATGTAAAAATTAAACATAAGACGAAGCTAGAAACACTACAACCAATACCTAATACATTTCTTTGTCTTGTTCGGCTTTGTTTAGTTGCAGGTTGAATTTAAGTTAATGTACGAGAGGAACATTGTCTGACTCATCACTTCACCAAAATGAAACCGCTTCAAGCTCAAAATTAGCAGCATCTGCTTTATGCGGCTCATACACTGGACTTTTGGGAATTCATCTTCCAACAAAGTCAAACGGAGGAATGTTCCACAAAGCAGCATTAAATAAAATATCATATTACCATGCACTGCGGTTTACGCTTGCATCAAGTATATTTACGATATTGTTATACATTAATATTAAATGATGGGATACGATTCGTGCGAAACAATGGTGTCCTCTGTGGGCGTCGCCATCTTAATTGCAAATGCGATATTAGCATATATGTGCTTTGTCAATTCTTGAAAGGTGCCAGTCCAAGGCGACGGCTCGTCCTTACGATCAATAGAAGGATGTCATCACGGTACGGCAAGGCAACCTCGATTAAGTACATTGGTAAGAATTATATTTTTATTTTTCTGTTTTACTTTGAAAACAAATATATTTAAGTACATAAGTAAGTAAGTAAGTAAGTAAACGCTTTATTGTACACAAAAACAGTTAAAAAATACATCTATATAAATGGACAAAATGCCAAAAGATAGGTACCTACGTTTCTATTTAGCTATGTTTGTAGCGATTTGTTATTTCAACTGTAACAAAATTTCACACCATAATTTATTCGTACCTACGTTATTCTTAACTGCACAAACTTAGATGCGTTAGGTCCGTTTCGAAATAAATTTGGAATGAAAGTCTGTAAACGTCGTATAAATCTCGATGCAAACTAAATTCCGCCACTGATACTAATGAACGATTTTGCGAAGGGAAACTTGGGCAAGAAGCAATCTCTCGCCCTGGAAAGTTGGCGAATTTTAGGGGCGCGCCGTGAGCACCACCGAAAGAATGTAATAAGACACAGGTGCCGTAAGTTCTTTATTGGATTTCGCACGCTCCGGCCCGACGTGTCTGATGGCCGGAAGATTCTTGCTAAACTCTTTGCTAGGTATAAATTCCCTCTCAAAACGATCATTTGGGGCGGTCGGTCCGTAATTTATCAACTTCTGGAAAAGCGGGAAAAAGGAGACAAGTATTCGGCGTAAGTATAATGCTGAAATAAATATACGCTTTACTGTCACTGATTCATTTCTTACGAATGTTTAATATCACGTTTTTTATCAGTCACATTTTATTATTGCATTGACATGGCAACGCATGCCGTCAAAATATCATTATGAATTCTATTTGGAATACGAAACATAAACGTTAAAAAATATGAAGAGGGATTTACTACGCTACGGTAAAGAATCCCAATCGTGTAAGACATGAATAGTAAATTGCATTCCGCTAGACAGTTGAGTAGCCGTGACTGTGTCATGAGGTCAACCCGAAAACTGTTCCACGGCGCGCCACGGACGGCTGAAAGGAAAAGTAATAGGCCGCGGCCGCTTGCAGACCGTGTCAATGACACATGCAAATCCGAACAGCGCCTCGGAGCCGGGTCATCGAACTCCCCATTCAATGACTGTCGAAAGTTTTCCGTGAATTCAAAATCGTAGCCTACACGGAGCCCCCGCGACTCTACACGCGAATATAGTATTTAACAGCACCCATAATAAAGTGAACTCACCTTGCGATCGTTCAACCGACCGGCCAAAGGAGAACAACTGATTTATGTGTCTAGTTCTACGTTCCGATATTGAAACCAAATTCCACGCTATATAGAGACTTACAGCCGGCTGTTAAGGTCGATTCTTTGAATATTTACGTCGTGCATTCGTCAGATGCGGGGCAACACAAGGTGCGTCTGGGCATTGTATTATTAGCAATGCGAATTTCGACAAGCGCTCATCGCCATTCGGAAACCGGTATGATTGGTATTATGCAAATCCCACTTGTTTAAGGGAAAGGCATTTCGACGGTCCTATACCTCCTAAGACGCGAAGGGCAAAACACGTACCCGATATTAAATATTGAGTGAGAACTTTGAAAGCGAAATGTAATATTAGTTATGTATGCCGTGCAGAAACAAAGCAAAGACCATGTACGGGACGGACGTCCCGTCCACATAAATACACTCTGTATTGTCAACACTCGCGTTATTATGTTTGCAAAGCGAGTAGATGGGTATTATAATACCGCGAGCGGCGAGATAAGTGGTGTCCTTGTCCCGTACAGGTTCGGATGATGGACGTAAAATCGCTCAAATTGACCTTAAACTGTGACGGACATGCCATGATCTGCATATTATTTTATGAGGAGATAGCGGGTGTCGAGTTCATCTATCATGCTCTGTGAGTGGCACCATGTCCCCGCTGATCTGCGACGCCCCCGAGCCAGATAAATATTGTCTGTATGGATGAAGCTATTTCATAACTACACACATAACTATTTAGGTATCCAAGTGAACGAAAAGGACAAAAAAGACGAATTACTTTTTATACATGACTTTTATCTATATTTTAATCTTGTCTTTGTTGATCCAAAAAGAATACAAGTAAAAAACCTGCCTCGAACATAGCAGACAGACTGAAATATATATTCTAATACACTTTTGCTGGATGTTTTAGTTGGAATTTAATTGTGGATGATTTTTTTTGGGACCTGCTGTCGACCCGTTTCACGTTCACAAATTCAAAAGAAACTAGCCGTTTGCGTTGAATAAATAACGAATTATTTTTCGTGCATGGATTTACTCAACAATCTTCATAATTGTTCTCACGTAACAACAGGTTGTTCTGTGGTAACTGCATTGGCAAGATTAGGGTTACCAGATAGAAAAAATATATAATATATAATTCAAAAATCTTGATTTTCTCGCATTTAGTGAAACTTCTCGCATAATTATTTACTTACAGCTTTGTAGGGAGAAATACAAGTAAATTATTAGTCTTGTTACGCAACTTGACCATAATTTATTTTTAAAGGAGTTTATATAAAAAGGATTTTTGCATGTTTTTGGTTTTTTTCAATACAAGAATACCTAAAAATGTAGGTACTATAAGGTATTATTAATAAAAAAGTATACGAGTATAATCCCGAGATTATCTAAATCCGTCTGCAATCCTGAGAGCTTAAAATCCCCGAATCTCTGCACAAATCCTGAGATATGGCAACCCTAGATAGGATAGACCGCGTACGAGACGCGGAGCAGCCGGGCGCGGAGGGGGCGATAGAAGCTGGCTGCTGGCCGCATTCCTTGTAGTTGAAAGTAACACGGCATCCGGCTGCGAAAAATTATCGCCTCGGCTGGCCAACCAGGGAATTCCTACACTCCGTACAACACATGAACATTTAATAATCCATTACTTTGTAACAGAGGATAAAGCTTCTTTCCCGGAGGAAACGGGAGCTGAAACGGATTTGCCGGATTCGCGAACCCTATGTTACCACCCGGTTATCACATGCAAATCGTTTCCTGTCTACTGGACACTCGGTCGCTTCTGTGTGTGGTTACTAAGTAACCTAGCTCTTACTTACATACTGACATACGTAAATATTAAATAGACGAACTTTACTAGCTTTATTACGGTGCAAACCGTGAAATAATACATCTTAATGACAGCAATAATGCTTGTTTTCCGAACACCAGGCGTATTGGTCGCTAGTAAACTACGTAATAAAAAATATCCATCAAGTTTATCTTGATAGATTATTTTATAGATGTGTATTGATCTTACAATGACTTGGTAAACAAGTTCGACGACCTCGTGACGATTGGCTCGCGTGAAAGCAGACATTAGGGTCAATGAATGGAATTACTACAGAGGACGTTTAAGTCGACTAAAGAAATTGGCGAATTATCTGAATAGAAGGGGACCAATATTACACCGGTTTTGAGGCTATATTTGCTAACCGTCTAGCTGTTCAGTGCTAACACACTCGTGCAAGCGTTAAGATTTTTCTTAACTCCTTTTTTAATCACACTAGGGACTTACTGTGAAATATCGCGGCACTAGCTCTGGTCTATGATTAAATTGGACTCGAATGGAGTAAAAGAATATTACTATTACAAAACAAAAACAACATAAGCTGGTTCGTAGAAAGCGTACTTCGCTACACGTATGTCCCGTATAACATTACAAGTAAATCCAAGTTAAATTGTTTCTCCTTGCGCAGGTAAAAACACGACGTCGCCGGTGCCTGCTGCTATCGAACAGCAGGTGTGCCGTTCAAATCTGTACGTTTTAATCTCTTGCTCACTTCAAAATGAATAACTCTTTTGTACGAAATCACAAATGTTGCGAGTATTCTGTTCTTATCAGAAAAATGAGGCGTTAATGTACGTGTCTGTATAATTTCTAATTAGGTTTATGAGGTATTGTGATAATATCGGTGGGCGGTAACTATTTTAGTATTACCTAATTTATCCAGCTAGCTCTTTATCATCATTTTGCATACTTTTTAAATAATAACGTTTTAAACTTTATTTATAGATGCCGTGTAGGTGCAGTCTCTTACAATGTCCCATACAACGATAATGCATTTTAAAATGCTTATAAATTTAAAAACGCCACCGTGATGGCACGTACGGGCAAAACGAGCAAAACATTACCGGTATTTATGATAATATCAATTTTAAGCGCTACAAATTCCCCATGTTAACAGTTACAGCAAAATTCATGTTACTAAATTACGGCAAATAATACTTAAATGTTCGCTACATCGTCCTATATCAACTGTCAATTATTTAGTTAGCTGATTACAGGCGTCGCGTACCAGGCGACGATAGATAACAGATTAATATGGTAATTTAATCCGGTGTTTGGTCGGCGAGATAGCAGGCGAGTGTATTCTGTTGCGTGCCTATTAACTGGGCGAGTTTTCGCACTGACCAAAAGTCTGCGTCATCTTCTTTAGGGATACAGCAACACAACACAAAACTTTTAAATTGTGTTCCAGTCTCCACACTACTCGCGAAGGTGACCGATGTTGGGCGAGGCGAAGTTGGCCGAAGTATGGGATTCCGAAGCGAATAGTGTGAACACTATCATATTCGCGCAACTTCTGTCAAATTCGCGAGTAGTGTGGTGCCGCAATTAAATTTACAAAATGTGTCAATGGACGAAGTAGATAGTGTGCGCTTCCCACAAGGGTAACATCTTAGTAGTATTAGCTGTCGATTACACTTGAAGAGGTTTCTACGAATTTCACATAGTTAATGATACCTATTAATAAATGAATCAGACAAATAATGTCACTGTTGGAAGTTTCATCAAGATTATTCACAAGTCAAGATTTTACATCTTAGTACTATTTCACACTTATAACTATTACTTTCATGCTATTTCGCTGTCAGCTCGTGCAATATTTCAGCGAATGTTAACAAGATTAATAGGTTTCTTTAATTAAATGTCATCAGACAGAGCCCTTTCCGTCACTCAATTAGAGGGAGATAGCAGGACGTCTCGCAATAAAGAATTTAGCGAGATGGCGCTAGTAATTGAGGTAGTTTGTGACTTTTCCGACCTTTTCTAGAGGTTTCTCTGTTCTCGGAACTGCACGTGTGGCTTCCTGTGGATCATGCTTAGGTATGTCGTCTTTTTCCTTCATCTCAATTTAGTTAGGTGAGAACTTTGTATCTCATTGGCTCCGTGCAAACGATAAAGTGAACATAGTGATTTGTCTATTGCATTTATGTTACTCTATGGCATTTGTGTGATATGATGTCATTATTATAATTCCAATTATGGTATTTATTCTACTATCGGACATGTAAGCCTTAGATTCAGCTTTAGAGTTTTTAATTTTTGCTTGCTTTAAGAATCTACTTACACTTTATATAAATCAATGAAATATTAAAAACAACACTAGCATTTGCGCGTTTTCGGAAATATTATATGTATTTTCGATTTCATACACAGTGATTTCTTTACCATTGGCAAAAGTTGCATCTAAAGAATGAGTATCAATACTTTTACATTAAGTATACAAAATTGTAAACTCCTCATGTTTTGTGTGTCGGGTTTCTGATTCCAATATGAAACTTATGTAGCATGTTGTCTTCTGCGACGTGTGATTTCCTTGGCAAGTGAACAGAAAAGTCACGAACGAAATTGGGATATACGACTGCAAAATACAAAACAAAATGAATAGACAACGGTACGGTATGCTTCTAAAAACTAACATTTCATTGGTTCCGTGTCAAATTGTATTTTGGAACAAAGAGGCCCGTTCAGCCGATGGTTATCGCGTGTTATCTGAAACCTCTTTCTATTTTGCACGAGCATCACCATTATGCCGTATCATAAAAGTTGTTTGACGACGGTCGTGAGATAGCGTTATCGTCTGTCAAAAAATGTTTTCGGCGATTAAAACCGGCCGGTATTAGATCAGATTGCAGCTTTCATGCAAAACAATGTAACTACAGCATCTCTAGCGCAACTGTGACACGCGACTCTTTCACGCGAGAAATACTTAAGTACTTATCTCTTTCTTTACAGTACTGTGAGAGAGTGACGGGCGAAGCTATGTCGCACGACAAGAGTCGCGAAGCCAAGTTGTGCTAGAGTGCTGGAAGGCTCGAAATCACAATTTTCTGCCAAATTATCAGTCAAACTCTTGTCGGTGTTTCTGATGTAGTATGTAGCTGTTTCCATCTATGCCTATCCATAGCCAACTCCTTAATTTCCCTATACAGCACGCCGTTTACCTTCTCTTTTATTTGTTTTATGTAGCTTATTTTTGGTCTTCCCCTAACTCGTTTTCCTTCGATGATATTGCTTATAAAATCGTCATGTCGTTATAAGGTGACCAAACATCTTCCCTCTCCTCTTCTCTATGGTGTTCAAACAATTCCTTTTTTCCTGTCACTCTTTTAAGTACTTCATCGACAGATGTAGTCAGCTGTTAATAAAGTTGCTTACAGAACATGGAAAAAATATTAGCGAAAGCCTAAATAATGAGCCTTTGAGGTGTTCTCACTCACGCACACCCGCCCATGCTTCGAAACGAACTGCCTCGAAATGTTTGCGATGTTCCCTTGTTGTTGTGTATCGTGCGCTTGCACGATAGCGTATTCGGACTTAAGTATGAATTATTTAATGTTTAAAGTGACTGTGATAAATGTACCTGACAACTTTCAACTAAACTGCACCCATATGACTTATGACGACTACGACTGACTTAGGTGTAAAATTGAGCATTAATTACATCACATCGGTTACTAAGCCCGGTGTCACATGACTCACAACGCTCTATCGCCTAAGCATGCACCGGTCAAACCCCGGTTAACGGTCGGCGGCCACTGCCTCAACGCGGTTTTACATGCTAATTAATATAATACTAATTACTTGGCCACGGGTCGTAATTATGCTTTACGAGTGCCAAACAAATATTAAGAAAACTTTTACGACTTCACTTAACTATAATTAGATTTTATTTGACACTGTTTTTACCGATTCCATGAAACATTTTGATATTAGATAATGCGACATAAAACTGTACGCTGTTCCGCTTATTCAAGCCGCAGTTTTATCAAGATTATCCGATAATTATAATTACATCTTTATTCACGACTTTAGTCGGATCCGCGAACGTGTTAAGAATTGCTAGAACTCTGTCATAATTTGATACTTATCTTCTCCATTATATATAGCTTCGCATTAAAACATGCGTTTGAATGTGACAAGGTCCTATTTTGACACACGTCTAACGTCGTCCGGCGTGGTGATTGAAACGGAACGCGCGCGTGCCTTACAGTCGCAGTTCCGGCGGGCCCGTTCTGAGGGACTGATGACCGTAAGATAACGGGCCGCGGTACCACCGGCCCGCCCTCGCTAGGGATGTGAGACGTTTCATTTGTAGAGTCGAGGTTTGATTGATTGACAGCTAATAGCGTGGGAGAAGGTGATGAAAGCATTAGGAATTAGCAGTTGGATTTGCATTTCAATTTGGTCGGCAAAACGGTACTCCAATCCTTATTCTGAAAGTATTTAAATAGATGTGAAAGGTTACATTCGGATCTACAAATTTGTTCGTCGCAAATGTGTGATCGTTGGTAGTAGAAAGTGGTGGAAAACTTTGATTTATATATTGGACCATTTGAGATTGGACAAAAATATACTCGTATGATGAATGAATTTTTAATTTAAGAATTATATTGTCTATTTCATATAGTTAATGTGACATCTGTCATCTCAATAATTTTTTTAACTTAAATTCGATTAAAATGTCCTGAGATGACACAAAGCTATATGTATGAAATAGAGCGACTACATATTGTTGTGTAGGTACTTTTACCTTCCTGTAAACTACACATTTAGTTCTAGAGGTGCCCTCATATAAAGAGTACAGTATTTTTAGTTGGATGTACAAAAAATAATCACGCTTCATAAAAGCTTTGTTAATTCAGAACGTCAGACAAAAGACTTTCGTTTCAATTCCATTGAGAGCATATCCCTACTGCCGTGCTGCAGTAAAAGGTCGTATCTTTATTTGGATGTCATAGTGAGATACAGCTTTTTACTACGGCAGCCTACCCACCAGTTCCTGAGAATCACGCCATTCATTTTAGCAATCTCACACACGTTGCGTAAACTAAAGGCCGTTAACAAAATACGGAATTATGGCTCATTATGAACCTGTTTGTGGAAATAATGGCCGCACGCGGTACCGCCATGGGAGCCGGCAACGCAAATAATGTCAATGTCCCATTGCTTTAACGGCAACTAACCAGTTATACATAATTTTCAATTACCAGAAAGATGACTTTTTTTAAACATCTTGGAATTTATTGAGAAACACCTTTTTATTTCTCTGAATGCTTACGGTCGGCTAATTTACATTGACGTTAAATTAACGACAAAATAAGTGGACATCTTGCTCAGACATGAAAGGACCTCTGTCTCGACCCATAACAAAAAACATATTCCACGAACCAGGATAATCACTATCCGGCATTAACGCTAAGAAGGATTATAAGTCTTGAGACGATGAGATAAAAATACTAGCTCCCTCCGAGTTAAACGTGAAAAAATAAACAATGAATCCGAGCTAAGGTCGAAGGTAAAAAATAGCAGGTCGTACCGACACCTGCGCGCCAGACGAGCAAAAAATTCGCGCAAAAGCGACTACCGCTCGACTACGGCTACGGCCCGATATCCCGTCTACGGCCGACGGCGCCGGAATTGCAGTCTCATTCCGGTTTCAATGCGTCCCGGACCATCGGCGCGATCATTTCGTTTTCGCCTTTTCTCCCCGAGCTTGCATTTAAAACACCGATGGGACAATTGTGGCGCAGTCATTTAACAGTTCACTGACATACATGACAATGTGGTACGCTCGGCAGTTTTTTGATGCCGGCGTTAATGATGAAGTGTTAATTACTTCTTTTAAGTGTACAACGGCTATAAGATTATGCATGAGCAAAAAGTTAATTCGCAATGGTTATGAATATGAGATTAATATTTTATACAGTTTTACTTTACTATCTTATACTTTACTGCAGAACGTAGGGAATAAATATAAGCATTATTATTAAACTATACATATTACATGTATAACTAATAAGGAATACGCTTTTAACTTTTAACAAGATCTGAATAGTAAGAGACACAAAAGAGCATCACATAACAAAGGAGAACAATAAAGGGACATGATCTTGAACAATAAAAATCAATGGCCGATGGACTCTAGTTTGATTGAATATGAATAATACATTTCGATAAATTAATTGAACCGTTGCCGGCTTATAAAAAGATACGGGAGTGAGGACGGCAATCGACGGTTCAATCAGAGCAATTAATACATTATTTTTTCCTACTGGCGCCCGTATATGTTACCCTCCGAATTCGTTTCATTCAAGACTAATCGACGGCGCTACTCACTCGCATTGGGTGTGAAAAGGACAACACTGTCAATTTATCCATGTCGTTACTTAGTTTACACCGAATCGGGTTCTTGTGGGAATGGCCATTGAAGGGAGGCATTGTTACAGTGATGTGAAAAGTAACTGTAGTACGCGTGCCGGCATTACACACGCCGTTAGACAAGAGCCGATGAAAATCAATTAAGTTTCAATAAATATTCAATAAGCCGTTTTTATTCATCGATAATTTTCTCGTAAAACGATGGATAATAATAAGTTCGACGTGGGTATTTATCGATCGTTTCGTTTAATTTTGTTTTTAGCGCTCCGGGGAAATAGCCAGTGTTTAATAAATAATGAATTATAGTGACTAGCTTAATGTAGACGAAACTTTTGCGAGAGGATCTACATTTTTATGTGAACTTTTTATACCATTGTGTTAACGATTAACATTGATTATATCTTTTATCACTCATCATCACGTGTGAAGAACGCGCATTACGTTAAAGAAAATTAATTAAGCTAATTGCATTATACAAATTGCAAACAAGCAATTGGTAAGACGTGATCTATTTTGTCGCTCTGAGTATTCGAGAATTTTGCGTTTGTACCAATATTTAAATTAACTATGGTTTTCTGAAAAAAGCGACATGTGTCTGCTGCAACATATTTATCAGATCGTGTGACATCTTTTTATTAGAGAAGTTTAGAAGTTCTGATTATGCCCGATGTAAGCAGATAAAACAGTATACTTACGATTAACTTTTGTTACAAAGAAAACCTTTTACTGGAGCGAATCCCACACACATCGTCATAAAGCCAAGTAAGTCTTTCCATTTCCTCGAGTGGTATATTGATTTACCTTGAGAGCTATTCTCCCGCAGACCTTTGCAAATAATGTGAGGGATAACGCGGGAAGAAATGCAAACGATTATTTGTGTACAGAATTAAGAGGTGTAGCAATTAAGGGGGCGGACGAAATGAGGGGAATTGTATTTACTCACAATCGTTCTCGGCGGAATGCAGACAGATTTATTTATTAATATTAATAAAATCCGGTCAAGTGAGAGAAAAGAGACAATAAAGTGATCCTATAAGGGTTACCGACAGGTACGGAAAAGATAAATGGGTGCGTTCGAAAACACGTTATTATTTGCAGTCCGAAGTGATGAATAGAAGTTTAAGGTGAAAATCGCAGCTTCACGATGAGTCGTTGCAATAACATGCCGTCTTTATAATTTTTGCGTTCGTTTTTTTTTCTTTTCATCCGGCTTTTCGCGGCGGCGCAGCGGTGTGGTCCGGGCTCTCTCATAAATTGATTTCATTAATTTGTTTCGTCTGTTTTTGAAGTGCAGATTCGATCTCGAGCGAAAATTTTTGGAAAAATGTTCTGAAAGATTTTTAGCTTGATACAAAATCTTTTGTGAGGTGATTTCCTTGTGGTACCACTAAATAGAACAAAAATCGAACGACTAAACATACAAAATACCACCTCGAAAAATATCAGAATTCGGATAAAAAACGACTACCAACTGCATCAACTAGTCGTTTAAAATAAAAATATAATAATTAAAACAAGGTTGCTTCTTACATGAAGTATGATATGACTTGAATAAATTTGCATTAAATAATACCGAAGATTGAAGCTTAAAGAGATGGAGGTCTAAAGATAAAAAAATCGTGAAAGATGGGCTATACACCGGAAGAACGCCATTTACTGCCACTTAATGAAGTTAAATTATGTTTGACGGAGAGAATGTCAGGCGAAATATTAATATAAAGGTCTTGATAGGCGAAAATAATTAAGATTTATTAGCAGGAATGTGCCGAGTAATCCGCAACATGAATTGCGGCGCAACGAGACCCCGCGGCTCGAATATCACAATAGTTGCAACGCCTTAATTGGCTCGCTATTAGGTGGTCCAACATCTTCTTGGAATTACAAAACAAGATCGGTGTACGTATGTTGCTTCGATATACATTCTAATTTGGAAACCGACACATTTAAGGAAATCATAATTGTATTGTATATGCTTATATTATTTAATCACACAATAGATGCCATAGAATAAATGATTCAATTTTATTGAAAGGTGTGGACACAACAGATTGATTTACGAAAGATTTAAGATACAGTCAGATATAATACGCACGCAGAGGGGTGATTTTCAGATTTGACAATTAATAATCTACCTTTGCCGCATTTATATACCTATACGTGAATAGAGTCCGTAATGTTTTATATAATATCAAATAAACGAATTATTTATTTATTATTTATTTTATTTATTAAAATATTAAATAATGGGAGCAAGTCGAAGAATTTCGGCTTCGCGGGGCTTCTATTTTCGCTCTGAAGGACGCAAGGTACCTAACGAACCTAACCTAGAAAACAAGTGGTGATTAGAAGGGATCAGCACCTAACTCATTATATCTCTTGTTACATTATATCATTTGGAAATTATCTAAAAGGACATTATATCATTCGTTACATTATACAAAGCAATGGTATATCAAACCACTATAGATTAAGTGAAATTATATAAAACGCCGTGCACCCACGTGAAAGAACTATTATTCAAAGAGGGCACTATACGTTAGGTATACGTACGTAGTTACTTATCTATAGAAAATATTCTAATCGAACTATTGTTACAATGCCAACAGCAACTGCGTGGTAGGTACTGAGATAAATTACATTTTAGAAGAGGCGCTCAGCTTGAGCGATTTCACTGATTGGTAACGATTTTATTGCTCCTTGGATAGTTTCAAGATTTAATTAATAAGGTTTAGTAATGGATTAAGCTGGTACAATGTTGTAGTCTATTAATCTTGTAGTGTAGGTACTTTCCCTGCACACAGGCAGATATACTTTAACTAGGTATGGCATTTAAATTACATAATGCTTGTTCTTTCACTTGTGCGTACTTGTGTTACGTTTGCAAAGTTAGCATGGGGCGTTTAGTATTTCGATCCTAATTTTTGCAGTGTTGCCAATACTAGTAGACGTTATATATATACATAGGTACTCATGTTTATAGACTTTTGAAACACACAAATAAGAAGATCGATTGACATGATCAAAAATAGAAAAATCACGTTCAATTGTAAAATAAAACCCGTAAATGGTATGTGTTTAGCATTTAGCACCATCTATGACACACATTAAGTGTTACAGACTTTACTTTACGTTAAAAGTATGTTTTTTTTTTTAATGGTTAAAAAATTAAATGGCTCGAGCACGGTTTCGGTGGTAATAGGTAAGACGCTCGTGTTGGTCCGGAAAGCCGTTAAAACGCGGGTTCGTACCCCGCCTGAAATATTAAATTTTTTACTTCTATATATACATTTGGTTTAAGCTAGCAGATGTTACAGTATATAAGTTCGTTAGTTTCATGTATGAAAGTTTGTACGGTACCCTCAATGTGCGAGCGTTTGGTTGACACTACATCAGTGTAACGTGCAATCACGTTTACGTTGTGCATCAGTAACAGAGTGGTAATATTGGCTTCGCTAATTAGGCGCAGTGGTGCACGGTACGACACGGGCACGACGCGGGCGCGACTAACGAGCGAGCTCTCGACTACGCACCGCTAGCTAAAACGCGTAGGTCACAGTAGTATCCAATGTAGTCAGTATGTCAATTCATTACTAACGAATGTTGAATGTCGGTACGGAGCCCTCAATATGCGTGACAGGCTCATAATTTAGTTTGGTTGACATCGGCTTTGGTTGTACGTTTACGTTTCGCACCAGTGATTTAGGTGTAGTGTAGACATTGGCTTCGCTTATTATGCGCAATGGCGCACGGTACATACGACACAGAAGCAGCTAACGAGCGAGCTTTAATACGCCTACGGCTACAGTGAGTATCGAGTACCTACTATCAGGGACCCGACCACCCTTTCATTTGCTTAAGCCTTTCAATGGGCTTCCCTTTGTAATGTGTAACCCAGTAAAAGACTTACCCATTCATACTGATAACCCATACATTTGACTATCCCTTATTAAGAGGGGAACCTAAGAATAAGGCTAACCCTTTCCAATTGGTAAGCGGTATTCTCTTTATTTTGCTATCCACTTTAAAGGGATACCCTTATGTTTTAGCGCTTAAAATAAAACTTTCCTTTTCATCATGTCATACTTTAAACGCTTAGGAGAAGGAGACAAGACTTGTTATCTGGGCCAATGTATGACAAGAAAGCGAATAAATTACGAATATGCCTAGCTGGCCCCTGTGGGAGTGGGCAGGGCAGTAAATATTTTGTGTTTGCTTGACGTAGTTGTCGTCGTCGCGTCGAGTCATATAGTAAATTGCTGGGGTGTTAGTGCACGACACCTTGCACTTTTTGACTATGCGCTGAAACTTGGCACAGTTGATTCTTAGGTGGTCTTGAGTGAATTCAGACCGGGAGACATCGAGAGCCACCACGGCTTTAGTGGGGGGGGGGGAGAGAGGGGCTGAAGTTCGACGCTGCCGCGCTTCAATAAAAGCAACATTTCTCTTCAACTGTATATAATACGGCATGGGATACATCATTTTCGGATAAATTAAGGATGAGGAATAAAGTTTTGGACGAGAAAGGAGAAAAAACTGAAAAACGTAATTTGTGTCTTTTTATATATTTACCAATTATTTTAAAAGTATAACAGAAATCTCAAAACGAAAAATATAACCGTAAAGCTAGACTTACGTAGTTTAAAATAGTTATAGTTTATTACATATATCTGTTGATCCATGGGAGATAATAAATATTATCAAGCGTAAGTTAGGGCCATCTCAATGCATGATCGTCCGTAAAGTATTGTTTAGGTACTTTTTTAAACAATATTTCTCTAAAACTTTACATAATAGGGCGGACTAACAACTCTACTAAGATGTTACTGTTTTTACTTTTATTTTTATTGTTATCTTGTTTTATGTTTGAGTACCTATACCTACTAATTTTTGTGTTTCTTTTTGTATACCATACAAATGCTTTGGTCATATGTACTGTTAATTTGTATGTAATAAATAAATAAATAAAAAAAAAAATTCGGATAAATCAAGGATGGGCAATCTACATGTATTTCATTATTTTATGAACAAAACTTGCACTTTCTAAAAAGAAATATATATTAAAAAGTGGGAAACTGAAAAACGTGATTTAGGTATGTTTTATTATACAGGTTGACATATTATTGACTGTTCAAATTTTCCCCCGGCATTAGGTATCGATAAAGGATGCCATTTCTGAGAAAAAAAAACATAGGTAAAATTTTGATAATAAAATGTGCTGTCCGAATAAGTACTTAGTAACGTGTGGATAATCGTTAACTGAGTGGCGCTCGCGGTTAGCGGTGCGGGGGGCGGGGCGTTTGCCTATCTTATCTAAACCAATACAATACAAAAAGCGTTATTGCATTGCCGCCTTCCGCACAGCGCGCTAACGCGGATAACCACGAACGCATGGTCTTATTGGATATCTTTCAGCTGTTTTATCTCAATATCTTAGTACTAAAAAATGCAGAAAGAAAAAACAGGTATTTTTTATATTGTCCAAGGAGTCTCAATCTAGTGTCAAAATTTGAACGGTCAATATTATTTCACCCTGTATAATTTCTATTTTTTTAAAGTATGTATAACAGAAATCTTAAAACAAAAATATAATCATAAAGCTAGACTTATGTAGTTTCTAAAAGTATATAGTTTATCATATATATGTTGATACATTGGAGATAATAAATTATCTCAATGCATGCTCGTCCGTCAAGTAGGGTTTAGGTAATGTTTTAAACACACGAAAAGTGCACATATTTTATTGTTTATCTCTATCGTATTTTAAATGAAATCACACAATATAAATTTATCTTATATAATTACAAGATCCACTGCTGAGACAGAGATCTGAACATTTTATGCTGCCTTTTTTTAATTTTGCACCAGTTGCGGTAGTTTTTTGCATTTGCACCTAACAATTTCCAGCCAATGCATGGTTCAGTAGCAACAGGCAAGTCCGTCCATGTAGGCTCCCAGTTGTTGTTGACCTTCGTCCAACCCCAAGTACACGGACAGGGTAGTTTTTGAGCCAGTGCTAACTGACTAAAATGTGCAACCCTTGATATATGGCTCTTTAGAAATGCTGATGTAAACCAGCTTTGGTCGGTAGGAGGTATTTTATCTACTGATCTTTCTTGGTTAAAATATATTTACGGCACTCATTCACTGAATTATACGAAACTGATATGTAGGTAATAATAATTATGATATACTCGTACAATATTCAGGTATAAGTTGAAATATTATATTTTCCTATTATATCAGTTTCAAATGCAGAAAAACGGACCTATCATATGTAAAGACGTATTTTCGATGAAAGCCAGCTTACCTCTTCAATAATCTCCCAAACTCGAAACCTACAGTTATGTCAGGAAAGGTTTCCATGCTAGAAAAGCACTTCTTTTTCCTTAACTATTGAACCAAGATATCGTGTCACATCCTGTGAATGCGTGAAAGAGGGTCTTCTAATACTTTTGCTCTCTGTGGTCCTGTAAATAAACAAATATGTATAAAATACCCGCCTTTTCTTAATATACTATACTATGTTCGAGGCTTCACGACTCATGATACTGTGGGTGGATACTGATGTGTTGGTACTGGCAGTTGAACAAGCTTTACTTCAGCTAGAGGAACTGTAGGTGCACAAAGGAACAGGAAACATCAATATCTGTGCTGTCATGATATCGCCACCACCTTAGGTAAAAATCGTATATTTGGTCATAGTAAATTAAGAAAAGACAAGTGTTTTAAACAGATTTCTTTATTTACAGGGCCACAGAGAGCAAAAGTATTACCCCTCTTTCACGCATTCACAGGATGTGACATGTGACACGGTATCTTCGTTCAATAGTAAAGGAAAGAGAAGTGCTTTTGAAGCTTGGGAAATCTTTTCTCCATGACCTCTTTTTCTACGTTGGTTTCACTCTTGGTAGAGTGGTCATGGTCATCATTTCAGATGTTGGTGACAATCTTCACAACACACCGCCATTCTTACCTGATAGCCGCCTTCCTTGTGCATTCGTGTAGTGACGATGAGCCATTTATTGCAGCTTCTATTTGGTTTATCCATCACATAGGCGATCTTCCTCGTTGCCTGGTACCCTCAACCTTTCCCTGGACCACAAGTCGCTCAATAGCCACCAACCCCCGGAATACGTGGCCAAACTGTACTAAAGACGATAAACGCTGCTTGATGCCAAGTTTTCGGAGTATAGACTCGTTGGTACGGAATTCAGTCCATAATATTCCGAGCATTCTCCTCCAACACCACATCTCTCACAAACACCTAATCGTCTATCTTCTTCTTTTCAACTTCCCGCAGGGTCCACGTTTCTGCGGCATACAAGAATGTGGGGAATAGAAGTGCTCGAACGAGCCGGTTTTTTGTGGCTTTGTGTTTGTTGCGATTCTTATAAATTTTTTTTGTTGTCAATTGTGCAATAAAAATAATCTTATCTATCTTATATATATATATTCCTGACCTAACTGAAGGTTTCGTCGAGTCAGCGACCGAGGGCCGCATTGCGGAGGCAATATCTGTCATCGAAAAATACGTCATTATTTATCGTATGGCACTTATATTAGTCACTGGATAAAAAACTTAAACTAGAGATTGAGGTTAGCCTTCTTCAGATACCCAATGGCCCCTTCGCTGAGGATTGCGAGGTCTTCAGCCTGTCCGTTGAATTTGGTGATCGGGCATTCCAGCACCATGTGTTCCACCGTGTGCTCGGGGGCGCCGCATGCACACTGAGGGGAGTCACACCAGCCCCATTTGTACCAGTGGTGGGCACAGTTACCAACGCCTGTTCTAATGCGGTTTAGTTGGCTCCAGATCTTTCGCGGTTGGTCAAAGCCAGGCGGGCGCGTCCTTGGGTTGTGTGAGAAAAAATTATCACTTATGGGTTGTTCACCATGCCACTCGGTCGACCATGAGTCCAGTATGTTCCACTTGCTGTTAAAATTTAACATACTAAGAGCTGGTGGGTTACGGGACTTCAGTCGTTTTTCTCCGAAATTGGTGAGATCTTCATGTATAGGCAACGTGGGCTGGCACTTGGTTTTGGTTGCCTCTCGGAGTAGGCACTTTTTCCGCCGCAGGTGAGGTGGCTCTATGGCGCTGAGAGCTGGGAGCCAGAATACTGGAGTGGGCTTGAGGCAGCCAGTAATGAGCCGCATGGTTTCGTTCAGCTGCACATCCACGGAAGAAGCATGTGCGCTGTTCATCCAGAATATACGTCAGAAAATACGTCATAACATTATACTATAATAGGTCAGTAATTCTGCTTTTGAAACTAATACAATAGGATAATGGGATTTCAAAACATAAACCAGAATATTGTATCATCATAATTATTATTTCAGATCAGCTTCGTATACTTCAGTAAATGAGTGCCGTAAATAAATTTTTACGAAGAAAAACGAGCAGATAGAACACCTTCTACCGACCAGCGAGCCGCTTTATATCAGCATTTCTAGAGATGTCTATATATCAAGGGGTGCACGTTTGAGGTCAGTTAGCACGGGCTCAAAAACTACCCTGTCCAGTGTCTATCTACCTGGGATTGGACGAAGGTCATCAACTACTGGAAGCCTAATACATGGACGGACTTGCCTGTTGCTGCAGAAGCTACAATTATATTTTTTGTTTTGAGATTTTTGTTATACTTAAAAATAAAATAGAAATTATGTAAAAAAAAACATACCCAAATTACGTTTTTCAGTTTTTCCCACTTTTTAATATTTTTTTTGTTCGAAAGTGCATTTTTTTTTGTTCAAAACAGATTCCTCATTTTATGTAAAGTTTTAGAGAAATATTGTTTAATACAGTTCCTAAACAATACTTCACGGACGATCATGCATTGAGATGGCCCTAACTTACGCTTAATAATATTTATTATCTCTCATGGATCAACAGATATATGTAATATAGGTACTATATACTTGTATAAACTACGTAAGTCTAGCTTTACGATTATATTTTTTGTTTTGAGATTTCTGTTATACTTTTAAAATAATTGCTAAATATATAAACCTCCCCTTCCCTCCACTAAATCCGCGGTGGCTCCGAGGTCTTCAGGTATGAATTCACTCAAGACCACCTAAGAATCAACTGTGCCAAATTTCAGCGCACAGTCAAAAAGTGCAAGGTTCCCATACAACGGCGTGCACTATCAAACCAACTAAAAGGAAACCGAACCAAATTGCCGTTTTATTAGTGTTATTTTACTGCAAAATATTTTGAATATCAGGCACTGATTGATGAATAATGAGTGATACCAGATCAAGAATGAGTAACTGATATTTAAAAATTGAATTTGTCATAATGTTTCTAAAATGGGCCTAAGCACATGGCGCATTTTAATTTAAGCGCGCCGTCGACGCGCATTTGTAGGTATTGATACTAACGCGCGTTGACTGAAGCGGTCTCGCTCGTCAAAGTCAAATCAAACATGCCGCAGCGCCGCCGCCGACAGAGCTCGATAGGTATCTGTCTCGCTCGATAGTACTAACCTACGCGTCGTAAGCTTTATAAAATAAGGGTAGCCCTTTGTTAGGCTAACCATTTAGTAACGAATGGGTGAGCAAATATTCTTATTTATAAGGGGAATTGTGATACCGCTTGTTAAAATGGGTTAGCGCTTAGATAAGGGTTTTTAAAGCAAATTGATTGGGTTTCCATGTTCAAAGTGTTAGCGCTATTCAAAACCCTTAAAAACCCTCTCAAAAGGATATCGGGCGGGTCCTTGCCTACTATGGAAAAAAACGAAACCTTATAGGATAACTTTTTTGTCCGTCCATCCGTCTGTCTCTCAAGACCCTTTATCTCGGGAACGCGTGGAGGTATCGAGTTTAAATTAAAACCATGCACTCAGGTGTCCCTTAAAGCTGCGTAAAAATTAAACTCCCAAGTTAACGTATATTTCGACACAGGGAATCACAATATATAATTTTTCGTTGACTTAGAACTATAAGCATAGTGAAAAATTTCAAAACAAGACATTCAACAAATATAGTCTTAATTTAAAGTACGTAAAACAGTTTTCCAGCAGTAAATTTAAGTTTGTCGCTCAGTACAAAATGTTTTTTTTCTTTAGAGCAACATGCAGGGCTTTTATAAATCGTATGAAACCCTCGGTGCGCGAGTCCAACTCGCACTTGAACGGCTTTTTTATTTTAATGGAGGATAATCACGGAAACGTTTGTGATCAGATGTAATATTATACATTATTATACGAACTTTCGTAGATAATCTGTTATTTTTATTTAAATTTTTACAAAGAATAAATGTGTACGTTGTTTGTGTTGGACAACACAGTGAAAGATTGTATAGAATTTACATGGCTTCCACAATCAATATTTTTAATGAGCTTAATTAATATTACCTTTTAAACGGGGAGCGATGTAGTTTAAATTCGTGCAAATCATCATTCAAAACATCATACGTATTTTCTGTATCTGTTAAAAAAGTTGTCATCACGCTTTTGTGGTATTTCTTAATAAGCCCTTTGCTGTTTATGTTAATAAAATGACATTCTCTATCAGTCAACCATAGGGTCAAAACAGCGTTACTTCAAATGAATCTGTTCGTGGTACTTTCAGAACGTTTTCTGATTGTATTTAGTAAATTACTAATGTATATGATACCTACTGTTCGATACACGTTTACTGCGTCAACCTCCAATCGTTGTCTACACGAATAATCAATTCATAAACATTCACCGTTTACATAGAATTTAATGACACGTTTTGATTCTTATAATATTTTATCCAACATCGAGAGGGAAATACTACAATAGTCGAGTCATAGTAGCTTTTAACATACTTAAATACATGAGCATATTGCGCCGTTGCATTTGCCGCACGTACCTACATATGTCATTCTTTATTTTTATCCGTGACACCTATTTTGTAGCCTAGTACCGCATACGTATGAATAAAATTAATAACTTGGTTTAAAAAAGATGCACTCTCAGGAACTATTTCGTTTAAGTGCATTATAATGAAGTAGGGACCTGAGATGGGCAAGGAAAAAGTGAAAATAAAATATCTTGGTATTTTACGATTGGCAATAGTAACGTATAGTAATAAATATTGGTCGTTGGTTACGGTGCAGTAATGCAATGGAACGGAGCTAGCTCATAGTGCAGCGGGCGGCGCGTGCGCAAGGTCAATGGCACGCGCCTCTCCCACTCGCACACCGGAATTCCATATTTAAATCTCGTCTGCAGAAAAATGGCGGGCGGCTCCATTCCGCGCGGCGCGTACCGAGAATTAATAAAACATGCCTCCTTGCTTTTTCTCATCGTTTTTTTCCAAGTATCGTTAACAACTTAGTAACAGTGCGCAGTTACCTTGCGCCTTCAGTAACGTTTACCTTTTATGAAAGTAAATGAATCGTAACTTTTAATAACGGAGCGCTTTCAAAACGCGTTGACCGCTGCTGCTTATTAAATGTATCCGAAAGTAACCGCCGTAGCCGTAGATAGGATAGCTTAGGATCTCCTAAGGTTAACATTTTATCTCATAATACTGCAAACCGAGGGAAAACGCTGAATGAAGCGAGAAACGCTAAAATAAACGAAACAGTGCAGATATTGTTATTTTGCTGGCGCAAACTTGAAACAATATCACTAATATCAGGCAGCGCGGAATAAATTCGTTAGTGCGTAGCGCCGAGGCGTACGTATATAGGTACCTACATAGTTCGTAGCCACTACATTCCCCGCTACGGTCTTGTGTAAATACCTCTAGCTACAGTGGAACGCGAGCACAATTACTTGGCAAAGTAAAAGCAAGTCATCGCATCAGTAATCGAACGAATGTGGTTCGGCTTTAGCACAAAAACCGACGGGTATGCTACGAACTGGAGCAAAAAGAACTGAATAGAACGCTCGCTTACAAAGACTGGCTACCGCTGTTGTTTTATTGCGTTTGTTTACTTGGGAAATGGAGGAAAAATAAAAATACTTTATCTAAATCAGTTACTTCATAGAAATCTAACAAAAAACATCGTAGCGAATGGTTTCATGAATAAAACATTAAGTTGTAATTGACAAACGAATTTATATCATCAGAAAAAGAAGCTGCTATGACCTTATTTATCTAAAAAGTAAGCCACCAGGCGACATCTCGTGAAGCGAATTAATGAGGTCGCATTGTGGCTCTTCTACCCACGTTCATTAAAAACTCCGCAATAAACAATTGAATCGGGGATCGAAGGACAAAAACCTAAGTCACACTTAATTTTAACATAAGAACAATGTGGCGAAATTAATTAAGGTCCCCCCTTGGAAGCGTGTACGAAGGAAACGTTTTAAATCGCCGCGGAGGGCTACGAATGCAAGTCATCGACGCGCCGGGCGGATTTACAGCGCTATAAATTTTAACCGAGAAACAGAGTCTTATCTGCTAACAGCTCAAATGAACTGTCTCGCCGAGCAAGAAATAACATACTGCGGTATCGGTAAATGCTGTAAACACGATCGCCGACGCCGCCCCGAAAGCAACTTAGAATTCCTAACGAAACAAAAGGCCGTATATCAAAAGATTTACCAGCATGTGAATGGAGCCGCGACCGAGGCGCAGTTCGTTACAGAGTAGCAAACCTCATTCGGCATGGATCGGGAATACGGCTGTTTAGGTAGCAGTAAACATCTATCGTCTTTGTCATTCGTCGCGTCGCCTGCAGCGCACAAGACTACACGGATTATGACGCTGTTTATTCAATTAACTGTTAATAGCCCGTCGTAAGATAGCATCGAGTTTAATGCCGTATAGCATATACGCTATCTAGATACTGGCGATGACGCAATATCCCATTTTCTGAAGAAGATTAAGAAATAGCCGGCTGGCCTAGATGCACGCATGTCTGTGGGTTCCATATTCCAATCTCATGTTTACTAATGTCAAATGGCAGTGACATTTAGATGAGCGGGTATCCTTTCCGTGGGCGCCGGCCTCGCCGGGCCGGAGGGTAATGAAGTGTGTCCGCTCAGGAATGGGTGCGCTAAGTGAAACGATACCGGAGATGAGCCGAGCATGCCTGCATTCACATTTCATCTGCGCAGCCCGCTCGGCCGCAAACCGAACCAATACGCGCCTCAATGTTTTAGCTTTCGTATTTCAGTTACAGTTTCTTCATATTTCAGTTACATGCGTTGTATTTTTTGTATAATTTAGTGAATTTTAACACGTTGACGGAGACACAGGACCATTTTGAGAATTGGATCTTCTAGACAAAAACGGCACATGGCATTTGCCTTTTATATAAAAACTGTGGTAGTGTGTGGTAGTGTTGCGAATATAAAAGACGCCGTCCTCAGACGTAGTGCCGTTTCACGAGGGTCTCTCGACGTCTCGTGAAAGTGTTAAACAGAATATTAATTACTCAAGCTACACAACTAAAACAATATTAGTATATAAAGGACTGAGCGATTTTATCATTAAATGGAAGAGTTCAAATTTTAAAGATTGCTCTCCAATTTTTATTAAAGCAGTAAGCAGTAACGTTAGCTAACGTGAACTAAATGTTTAAAAGCGAAAATTTTTATAAAATTATGCTTTGACTGCTCAAAGCATACAATTTTTAATTTTTTTATACGTAAACATTTAGATGCTGCTTTCTTAAGATGAAATGTTTCAGTGGCAAATAAAGCAACCAACCCATTTTATAACTCGTTCACATGAACCAAATCATTTCGAGTAGGCCACAAACGGCCTCTTTTACACTCCGCCCTGATGACTTTACCGAGCGCTACGGAAATGACATCTGACACTGAGAAGTGTTGACAATATCAAGCCCGTGCTGCGAGCAACGAACTCACAAAATATTAACATTTTGGAGTGTTTACAGTATACTTGTATGATAACCTAAATTCTACATTTTAAAAACCATCGACTCAAGTAGCCTATTATCATGAGAACCTCATCTGAACCAAAAAATTAAGAATTCGTACCTTGAATATTGCCTAATATCCTGTCATTTGTTTCAATCAAAGGTTGGAAACGTCTGCGGCTATTTTAGAACCATTCCGGTAGACAAAACTTTCTATAAAAAATGCATTCAAGTCGGACTGTCCATTTGGGAACTACGATGCCACAAACACTCATTTGAGGGGGGGTTAAAAACTGGAAGCAAAGAAATAAATGTTCATTTTACTCTAACTACTAATTGAGTTTCGGCGTATTAAGTATGAAGACAAAATCAAGACCGCCGTTGATGAATGCGCCATGTTCCGCTTTTCATTTCCATTCATAAACTCTCTTGCCTTTGTTGACGGAATAAAAATAACGAGTATATACGCGCATTGTAGTGGCACACATTACATATTTACCCACATGTACAAAGGCTTAAGGTGCCTCGGAAGCGCGCTCAAATTAAACGCAAACATTGTAGGTATGCATAAAAACAGCGACGAGAAATTTTAGAATGATTTACTTACTTACGGGCGTTTCTTGAAAAGAAAAAGAAAATGTGTTCGAAAATTAAAAGGAAGACAGGGTCTCTTGGGTGTGGGGGAGGTGAGGCACAATCAGAGTTCGCCGATGGATAGCAACCTTAAATACCAACCTTAATTGAACTGCTTCCGGGTAGCTACATAAATAGACCGCGCGAGCATTCCTCCAGCTACCTATTAAATGCAATTCCCTTGATGACTAGCAAAATAGTAATTTAAAGGAGTATTTCTGAATTATCTGTGAGCCGAGGGCGTGTTAATGTAGAAAGAGGTTTGTTTGGTATATTTAGATTTAAATGACGACTCTTCTTGGGTGAATCAGCGGGATACCGACAAGTTGTAAACATTTTGCTCATAAAAAAATTACGAAACATAAATTGCTTAATTTTATTAATACCTACTACAAATATCAACTTTGTTTCTACTACGTCATCAAATCACCTGTATGGAAACTGAGACCTACAAATATAGTACTCGTTCACAAAGTTTTACCTATTTTTATTTTTCATTTGACAAAGGGGAGGTACTTGATAAAAACATTGTCTGTCAGAAGATAGCGTTTCGCATGTTAAAACGAGGTCCGCATTTTAATGTGGCGCAGGCAGAAAAGAATAAAAGATGTGGCTCCAAGTAAGTCGTACTTTCGTGTTTTTGGCTCGGGGCGGCTCGTAGCACGCATACGGAAGTTGAAACGTTGCTATAACTCTTCAGTACAATGTGAACTTATGCAACCTCTGGGTACTTGAGGTTTCTTTAGTTTAAAACGTCCTTTAAATTTGCTTTGAGTATTGTGCACTGAGAATTTTAATATTAGAATTGATTGAATTCCTTATCTCGATGTAAGAAATAATTACAAGTTTCTACTGGAAGGTATATTTTACAATATATTGGATCAATTGCGATATTTGTTATTTATAAAACCATATTTTCTACGCAGTTTAATGTGTCATACTGTGGGATGTATTTTTTTATTAATTAACTAGCGACCCGCCCCAGCTTCACACGGGTGCAATGCTGATAAATTATGCATGTAATTATACTTATAAACCTTTCTCTTGACACTCTATCTATTGAAAAAAAAACCGCAACAACAGCAGGAAGCGACTTTGTTTTATACTATGTATAGTGATAGTGAAAGTGTAGTAATAAGTTTAAAACTCTATCAAGAATAATTTATAATGCAGTTTTTGATTGTAAAGAGAACGTAGGATAATTCTGGAACATGGATATGAATATATACAAGAAACGCAGCGGAAGATAAAAGATAAAATAAGAATAGAGCTTCGGATGATAAACAGCGACGTGCAGTGGAAATTACAATGTTGGAATAAATCTCCTTTCGCAAAATTAATCCTCGAATGAGAATTTGAATGGGCATAAAACTGAAATGGTGTCGTGCGTTGAGAAATGTAACGGAAGCTTAAAATGTTTTGAAGAGCGTCAGGCACCCGGCACCGCTGGCCGCCGACTCGTGCCGCTCAGGAAATGAGGCTTTCTGTCCTTCGGGAAATTGTTCCCCCAATCATAACGCTTAGTAAAATCTCTTTGCTTTCAAAGGCTCCAAAAATGATGAAAGTTTTATCTTTATGAGGGCATTACGAGAGAATCGTATCAGCGATCCTAATGCGGTTAGAAAGAACCTAATGAAGCGTTAAATACTACTAAAAGCTTTGTAGCTCTTACTTATATTTATAGTTTTTTTTTTCAATGATTAAAATGGCGAGTTGTTTGTTAAGTTTCGCTCGGTTGGGCGAATCAAAGCAACCTTTGATCAGGCGATTTCCCAAAAGGTTTCCGATGGGGCCGATAGCCTCGGCGCGCCGTGCGCGTCCGAGCCTATTAATCAAGAAAAACATTATTAAACAATAACGTTTCAGTATAAAGTAATAGCAAGCCTTCATTTATATTATAATACCATTCCGTATTCTTTCTTATGAAAATGTTAAACATAAAAGGAAAAGTTGATTAATTTCTTCGTTAGTGTCTCACTAAGTAAAACATT